>NW_019291077.1:0-21734 GCF_000500325.1 Leptinotarsa decemlineata
CTAGAAGATGACTAAGAGTGGCAATTTATAAAATTCTCAGGGCTGAAATAGCAGTGTAAATGAATAAAATGTTTTCACGGTATAGGTATATAACGGGCTAGTATTCGTGAAAATATATTATTAAACGTATATTTTTTGAAGATAATATTACGGATGATCTGTACTTCCAACGTGTTTGAAGAGAGTATCGATTCCTAATAACTCCCGAGCTGGAAGGTTGATTCCACAGATGATCACTTCTCATATTTTCAGCGACTTCAATGCCTTTTTTTTCCGCTCGACAGTAGTTGAATTGAAGACTATGGGAGTATGTAAAAGACCATATTTGTAAATTAACAGTCCAATTTTGAGAAATGTCCAGTACAAAGGTTCTTATGCTATTTAGTGCACAAATAATAATATTTTGAACCCTTTGTTACAGAAATATAGATTTCCACGTAACACAATTCGCAATTTTCTGCTGACGCAATTTTCGGCGTATTTCATCGATTTCATCATAATAGGACTCTGCTGATGGTTTGGCCCGGTTGCAATCACACCAGCCGCTGACCAAGGACCGCTTTGGTTGCGCAAAAGCAAAGAGAATAGACCTCGAACCGTATTTTTTTTTGTCGATCGTTCAAATCATGGGGCATCCACGTTTCGAGCTTTTTGACCTTTCCAATACGTTTTAAACAATCAAAAACCGCACACCGTTTGTGATGGGTCAGTCATCACCAGGTCTCCCAATCCTTGTCCTGAATTACTGCAAGTCGACCACTTCGGGGCTTATCTCCAGAACGAAATTTCGCAAACCAACGTTTATTAACACTGTCATTGCCAAATACCTGCTTGAATTTTTGGGCTGTTTTGACATACAAAACACAAATAATCCCAAATATATTTTTGGAGATCATGAACTTCTCCAAGATTTTGTAGAAGACGATTTAAAAATGGAAAAAAAAAACCAAGAGCAACAGCTATCATCACGAAACCAACAGCTATCATCACGAAACCAACAGCTACAACCATGACCGCAATATCCAAAACAACTTTCTTTAAATGCTTCCTTGAGCTTTCTGAAAATATGAATGAAATCGGCTCAGAATTCAACCTTCAAACGGTTTTAAAATCTGAAATTATCTAAGATCATCAATTCAAATCAACGAACTAGGAACAAAACTAATCAAAAAATTGTATCAACCGTGTTTCGTGGGTATGTGAATAAACATATACGCCTCTTGAAATAAGTTAATCTGAACACCAGAATAATATAAAGGTCCGAGATATAATAAAATGCAGAATATAGGATCATATTTTGACAAACTTCTACTGACAGCACCCAATGAAATGAAACAAATCTGAAACAATCGGCCCGTAAAATATCGAAATGAACTGAGGATGGGGCATCATGCTCCACAAAATCCAATCAAATATGGCTACCCTGAGAAAACATTATAAAGAGTATTCCTTCTTCAAATAATTTGAATTCTTTTTCATATATTCCTTGTGATATTTTTCAGAACGACACTTGTTTAAGTGTTCTAAAAATTTTGACATACAAATTTATATCTTCAAAATGTCATTCAAATTCGTAGCAGCGTTATTAATTCGTCAAAGAATTGAATTGGCAAAGAAATACAGAGAGTACATTGAATATTTCCGGAAACTTTTGAAATAATTTCAAATGCGCTAGAATGAAACTATTCAGGGTGTAGAATGAAAATCATATTGTCGCGTTTATTAGCATAAATAATTTCAATTTGAATCAATTTTGAACGGGTCAACTCAAAAAATTGAAATTTGGAATAATGAAAGTAATGCATGAATACTTTATTTTGAAGTGAAATTGACAGATGAAACTTTCAAGATGGCGACTGGGCGCCATCTGGGAAAAAAATAAATGGAAAGGGGGGTCTTGTGACACATCTTTTTGAAACTCCTGACAAATGCTTCGCAACCCTAGAATATAATGTCGAAATCTTCAACTGCTACAAAATTGCGGAACTTTTAATAATTTTCTGAATACATTGACATTTAACTACATGATATGAGGTAACAAGATTGGGGTCAGTTCAGAAGATGCTCGAAATGATTGCCTTGAACATCTTGACATATGAATAGTCTATTCGATATTTCACGCCGAATATTTTCGAGCACAGTAACGTCAATATCTCTACAAATATTCATTATTTTCTGTCGTATATCCAATATTGAGGCAGGTTCAGTTTTGTACACCTTTTGCTTCAAATAGTCCCATAAAAAAAGTCCAAAGGTGTCAAATTTGGCAAGCGAGCTGGCCATTCTGTAGGGAAAAGTAATATCCAAATATTTTCTCACTTGTCTGGAATAATGTGGTGGTGCTCTATCTTGTTGGAATACAATATCCATATCGAATTTATTAGAATTCACTTCGACAGTAGTTTCCAGCATATTCAAATACAGTTCCCCTGTTCAAATTTGATCAATAAATAGAGGAGAGCTTGACAAGGAAATTCACCGGTAACGATATCATCCATATAGACATCAGTCTCTAACACACGAGAAGCTGGGGGGTATACTGACTTTTACTCTTTGCTTAATTGCAGCAGAGTTTGGATGGCTTGAAAGGGGGAGGGTTTTATTCCATAAACAACGATTATTAATCTGAAATCTTGGATAGGTTTCACGGGAGAAAATCGCCATAAAATTCTCTGATAGTTCATATGTCTCCGTGAAATCAGAATCTGACGATACATCTGTTTGATGTCTGCGGTGCACTATAGAGGGTAGTCGAAACCTCAAAAGGATGGAGACTATATCTCTTTGGAGCTTAAGTCCTGTCATGAGGGTATCATTCAGGGAAATATTATTTTGAGCCGAGGCAGATGCATCAAACACTACTCTCAACTTATTTGTTGAGCTCTCGGGTTTCATCACGCACAAGTGAGGAATGTAATGAGATGGGAGAGAAAGCTGATCGTCGGTTACGGGTTCCATACGACCAGAAGAGAGGTAGTCTCTCATAAACTCGTTATATTGAGAAAGCTATGGAGGGTGTTTTGAGCAGACGACGTTCTGTTGATAGAAAACGCCTCATAGCATTTTGAAAAGGTAACTCAACGATTAAGCGATCCGTTTCTGTACGGGAAAAAGTAGTCTGAAAATGATTCTCTGCTAGAATATCCTCTGAAGATGAAGTTGGGGCAGTTGGTACCTGTTCAATTCCCCAAAACTTCTTGATAGTGCTTTCTAAGGAGTTTTCGAAATGCGTTGAAAAGGTATTGTAGATGGTAGTGAAAGAGTGACAATAATCGATTTTACCCATAATTACCCAACCGAATTTTGTCTCCAGAGTCATCGGTTCGTGAATTGATGTACTCATAGACGCGCCTGTAAGAATGTATTCGGATATGTCTGCACCCAATAGCATATCCACTGGTCCTGATATGTTGAAGTCTGGGTCAGCTAATTCTAAATCAGAGAACCGAGTAAAGCAATTTTTCGGAATATCTATATTCGGCATATTTGAACAAAGTTAGGTAATATAACACAATCGAGAACAACTTTTGGTTCATCACTTAATAGAGACTTTATTATACATATAACCCTATTGTAGGATTGTGTGTTTACTTTGCCAATACCATTAATAGAAATTACCGTTTTTTTGTGTGGGAGACCTAATCTATTAGCACACTTTCTAGTTATGCAATTAGACTGACTAGCACTGTCCAGAACTACTCTAATTGTATGAAAATTACCAAACTTATCTTGGATATCAATCAGAGCTGTTGATAACAAAACCATGGAGTTAAAATTTGAAAACAAGTTGGTTGAGGAATTCTTAGCTGAATTGGATTGAATTGAGTTGCTGCTATAATCGTCTAAGAGGGGGGAAGTAATTTGAGGTTGAGAAATGGGATTCAGATTTTTTCCTATATGGAGCATAGTGTGGTGCTTGCACAACGTGCCATGGAGTTACATTGCCAAGAACCATGCCGAGTGCCAAGGCAATTTGTACACCATTTATTATTTTTTGTCAAAGTGAATCTGACTTTAGGCGCCTTCGAAATGAATGCCGGACAGTTATAAATATTATGACCATTGTGGCACAACTGACACAATGATTTATAATACGAATCGATTACGAATGAGGAGACTCTCTGTATTGATTGATTAACTGGGAATGAAGTTTTGAGTTTTGAGGAGTCAACTCTTTTTGCTGAACTGTTATTGGAGAAATGAGCATTGTCAAGAGCAACGCACTGTTTATTCAAAAATTCAACCAGAGTTGGATAATACTTGTCACTTGCCAAATTTTAACCATGCTCGAGTTCAAACCTTGTGACTACCGCAGAGTCCAGTCTATCGAAAAGCATTTGAAAGAGAATGAAATTCCATTTTTCCACCGGGAAACCTTGATTTTCTAATACTGCAATGTTCTCCTCAAATATATTCAAAAGGGAGATCAATGCTTGAGAGTTATCGAAACTAGTGAGTTTTTTTGTATGCTGAATTGCATGCCAATGAGATGAAGCTATCAATCTTTTATCAGAGTGTTTTTTATCTAACGCATCATACGCAACAATATAATTCTGTGACGTAGGAGGGTTGCATCTTGCTATCTTTAAAGTATTCTTCAAGCAGCTCAACAAATAATTGAATTTTTCAACGTTCCTAAGAGAATCGTTATTATGGATGAGGGAATCAAACATATCTTTGAAAGTTTGCCAAGTTCTGAGATCCTCAAATTTGGGAAGGTCAATCCTTGACAATTTCACATTTGGTTTGCTAGAGTGATCTGAACTCGTAGAGGCGTCTAAATTAGTCGAGTCTTCAAAGAGTTGAGTGTGTATCGCCTGACAGTCAAAAAAATTATTTTGAAAATGTTTAAGAACTTGATTTTGAGAATCTATATCCCCATCTTCTTGAGTACTAACCATACAAATAATTTCACTATATAATTTTTTGAATGCTTCATAACAATTATCCATGATTTTAGCACGGCATTTGAAATTGTTTTGATAAGACTTATCAACGAGAGCAAGATCAGTAGTCCTTTTCAGTTCTTCCAATTTTATTATTTTTGTATCGCGTTGAACGGTCAGCTGTTTCAATTCTTGCTTTCTGACAGTCAAATCTGATGTTGCTTGTAATAGTTTGTGTCCCTCGGAAGCAAACGTGAGATATATATTCTTATATGCATTGAAACATAGTCTCTGTGTTTCAATATTCAAATGCATTCGAATCTTATTCACTGGTATCTCTTTTTTTCATTGTTCACCATCGCTATTGGAATCACTACACTAGAAAAAGGCTGCGTCGTTATCACACCCGTTATTACTATTAGTGCTTGTCCAAGAACGCCACATTTCAAACAGATAACAAAAATTTCCACTGATTATAACTGCACCAATATCGAATTTCAACACTCAAATCGCGATCAGTTCCTGAACTGAACACGGTGGCGATAAGCATCACCACATTCCCCGATTTCTATTCGTCTAACATGATTTCAAATTCAATTTTATGACTCTTCAGCCAATCATAAAACTCGGTTAGTAAAAATAATTCAATACAAACCGCCAATTCTACACCCACGTGGACTAGTTAGCAGCCGGTTAATTTCTATGTATTGTTTTTTTTTTACTTTAAGAGTGCCGCCAATTTTAGGAGTGCACAATATCGTTTACTTCGACTATACAATCGAAACTGATTGTGAACAACAAAGTTACACACGCACACGCAGATGTTGCTTTGAAATCTTGGGGGGAGAGGCTAAGATAGCCCGAAGTCGTGTTATGGGCCCAAGCAAGGTCAGAATCTATTTCGAAATAAGTGTTCAAAAAAACGTTATAGTGGCAATACTCTAGTATTTTAAATCTTCATTGCATCATCTGACATTCTTTCCACCGCTACACAAGCAGCTGATTGATGTTTTCGTACTGTTAAAATATAAAAGACACTGAAAGACACTATCACACAAAAATAAGGAAACGACTGATCTATACAACGGCACTTTTATTAATCCGTCCTCGGTAATTTTCTGTGCCTTGGTCAGATCTTCACTTTTGTGACCTGATAGCGAAAATCAACGGCAGTAAGTGGTTCAAATAAAAACCCGTTCTAGGTTGGACAACAACTACATCATTGGTTACAACTTTTGTGCAAAACATTCTCAAGCAAGTATCATTTTATTTCATCAATATTTTTGAAAAGCTAATTTCTGACAAAGAATTAAATTTTTTGATGATTGAAAAAGGTTTGTTGTATTCGAAAGATACATTCAAAACGATTGTTGATAATTTTAATTCGGCACTGGTATCGAGCGGATTTATCAAGAACTTCAAGTGTTACATATGGCAACATGCTAGTTCATTTATAGTACAACAAAACGCTGTTCACCCATGGCGCCGAATAAAAATTGTCACCAATTCATGTATCACTGAAATTCAACAAACAAAATAATTTTCAAAGGAATATTAATAAAAAGTGAAACGGCATGGCACGCCGTTTTACTTTCTATCAGTATTTTGTGAAAATGAATTGTTTTGATTGTTGCATTTAGGTGACACATGAATTAAATTTATTGTTGATAATTTTTATTCGTCGCTGCGGTCGAACGGATTATTACCGTACTATGACCAATGCCGTACATATATGCAGTTATGTAGTTCCACGAAAATACGCCCGACGTCAGCGCCGAATAAAAATTATGAACAATCAATTTAATTCATGAATCAGTGAAATTCAATAAACAAAATAATCTAGCTCATTTCGAAGGAATATTAATAAAAAGTAAAACAGCGTGGCACGCCGTTTTACTTTCTATTGGTATTTTGTAAAAATGAATTGTTTTGATTGCTGCTTTCAAGTGATACATGAATTAAATTGATTGTTGATAATTTTTATTAGGCCCTGCGGTCAGACGGAATATTGTGTTATTATGACTAGACTATCATGTTGCCAGATTTAAAAATTCAGCTTCTGCAAGAATCCACTCGACGCTAGCGCCGAATTAAAATTATCAACAATCGTTTTAACTCATGTGACTATAATTATTAACAAACAATTTTATTAATGTTTCACAGAAATTGTAGTAAATTATTCGATAGTTACAAAAAAAGTATATATGACAAACATTTACTTCTAAAAATTTCAAACAATGGATCTATATTGTAACTGTTCGCAACTTTTCATCAAACAAATTAATTCATAACATTTTAAATCAAGTGTCATTTAAAATAGTACAAATTTTGCGAACAATCGTTTTTAATGTGTCGAACAAATGCACGAATCAATTAAATTCAAACAAATAAATTGTTGTTGAATAAATTTAGGAATGAATATTTGTGACAATAAAAAGTAAAACGGCGTTCTATGGAAACCTAACCTAGCACTCCAAAGGTTGCCTTCAAGGTCGTCCTGCACGACCATCACTTTTCAACTTTCTAAAAGATCGATTAAATCGTCTCTATCTCTCGCATTACTTTCGGTGTCACTACTATCAGTATCTTCGGTACAACTTCGGTAGGGTCTTAGGGTGTAAGCTGCTACCAACGTTCCAAAATATTTATATCCTCTCATACCCTTTATACTTCTCATTTTGTACCTATCATTGTCAAAGACATTGTCTATTTTGTAAGGGCCAAAAACCTTTTGTTCAACTTTTCATTGATACCCTTCTCGTTACATGAATTGCCGCCCCTTTTCCACAAAACTAAATCACCCTTTTTATATTTTCTGGGTGATTTTCTTTTACGATCATATCGGACTTTAATTTTTTTCGAAACACACTCAAGATGTTTACTGTCTTTTTTCCTCTTGTTGGTAAAGTCAGTGGAACATGAAGGTTTTTCTAGGTTATTAAGAAGATTTCCCTTATACCCGAATAAGAGTTCAAAGGGACTGTGTTGTGTGCTACTATCAATGGTATTGTTGATTCCCCAAATAATTTCAGGAATTTTGTCGTCCCAGTAACTATCTTCATCACTACACACGGTTTTCATTGCATCTAACAACGTTCTGTGAAATCTTTCAACCTGACCGTTGGCCCTAGGAGTGGCGGTTGCCGTTCGAATGTGTTTAATTTGCTTGCTGTCTACGAATTCTCTGAAATATCTGCTAGTGAATGCCATACCATTGTCAGAAATCATACGTTTTGGATATCCAAGAAATTATCCAACAATTTGCCGCATTTTTCTGATACACTCCGTTGAACCGAAAGTCCGAGATGGCCTTGCCACCACATATTTCGTAAATGACTCTACTACAGTTAAAATGTATGTAAAACTACTCCGACTCTTAGGAAATGGTCTGATATGATCGATGTGAACATGGGCATATTAGATTTCGAAATTGGATGTAGTTCACCTTCAGCTTTGCCATAGTTACCTTTGCCAAACCCACAATCTAGACTAGAATGTACATATTTGCTGATGAAACGCGACATTTTTGCAAACCAAAACTAATCTTTAATTAGTTTTAGACAACCCTCAGGACCTGGGTAACCTATTTCGTCATGATATTTTCGGAGTAATTGAAATCTTGCGAATTTTGGAATGACTAGTCTTTCTCCATAAAATGTTTTTTTATACAATCGATTATTTTTATATGAGAATTCCTTAGTCAAATTTTTGTCAGAGTTATTCATAATTTGTTCCACGATAATTTTTAAACTATCGTCCTGTAACTGAATAGCGAGAAATCAATCTTCAACAGTGATCTGTAAAATATTTACCGGGTTTCTACTGAGAGCATCAATATGCTTCATGTTAGCTCCTGCCTTGTGTTCAATTTCTAAATCGAAATCTTGTACCGACAACTACCATCTAGCAACTCGAGGCACTAGATCACGCTCTGAAAATGCATAACGGACAGCAGAACAGACGGTCACAATTTTAAAATGACACCCAATCCAATATATTCAAAAACGCTTCAGCGCTTCGACAACTGCGAGAGTTTCCAGCTCGTAGCTATGGTATACTTGTTCGGCGTAGGAAGCAACACGGCTGAAATAGGCAACAGATCTCAAGCGCTCGTCTTTTTGAACTTGTAGAAATATCCTACCCAAACCCTTCCAACTAGAGTCTGTTTGTATTTCTATTCTCAAATTAGGGTCATAAGGCAGCAAAATCGGTTTTGATGTCGAAAGGTTTTTGAGTTCAGAGAGAGCTGAAATTTGGGGTTGGCCCCATTCAAGTGGAGCGTTCTTTCTAGTTAATTTTGTGAGCGGTAGATGTACTTGATTTTTCAAAAATGAACATTTTCTCAGATTCAATGTGAATCCAGCTTCGCACAGAATTTTGAGGATCATTTTTAGTAAATCTAAACCTTTGTCAATGGAACTTGATGGAATCAGTAAATCATCCATGTAAACTAAAACTTGATGAAGACGTAAATTGCCTAAAGTATTATTTAAGGCCCTTTGAAATACAGACGGTGCATTGGCCAGGCCAAATGGCATTTTCAGATACTCATAGTGACCATCCGGGGCGACAAAAACTATTATCGGAATGCAGTTTGCAGCTACAGCTATTTGGTGAAACCCCTGGTTACAATCTAAGCTATAAAAATGAAACTTGTCTCCTAATAAATTCAATTGCTCCTCTATGTTTGGCATCGGGTAAGCATCTCTAATTGTAACTTTGTTTAAAGCCCTATAATCTACACATAACCGTAGATCGTTATTTTTCTTTTTAACTAATACTATAGGACTAGCAAAATCTGAATGTGACTTCCTGATTATCCCTGCTTCGAGCAACTCCTCAATTTTCCCTCTAACTACTTCTCTTTCTTTCAAGGACAATCTATAAGGGCGATAACATACAGGTTTAGACTCATCAATCAGTTTAATTTCAAGTTCACAACCCATAACGGATTCTAACTGTGCCGAACTGTCAGCAAAACAATGCTGCCACTCATTCAGAATACCCAATAACTTATTTTTTGACTCAGAATCGAATTTATTGTCAACATATACCTGATCTATTTTCAATTTTCTAGAAATAGACTTACCCTGGGCCTTCCCATAGTAGTGAAGTTGGTACATCTACATCCTCTGCCAATTAATTTACCCTCTTTCCAGACCATTTCCTCGTCACTCATGTTAGAAACCGGCACCATACAGCTTGGACCTCTAATTACAATTCCAGGAATACTAAACAAACATTTTTCTAGTTAAAAATGCCTACTCTCCATAAATATTTCTTCATCTTTGGGGAAGTTGATAATTTTAGCTGGTACCATCGTCGTAGAACGGGGGAGTATAGTGATGTCTTCGCTAACGATTATCTTGGGACGTACTTCACTGGCTTCCAAAGTAATCTTCTCCAACAAATTGAAATCCAATTTTGTTAACTTGGCTCTTCCTGAACAAATAACGACTGCGACTCCCTCAGTATTCATCACGGGTTGTCCAATTATCAAATTAAAATGTTCCATGTGAGCAACGGTGACGAAAGTGGATGTTTCTAGATTGATCCCATCCAGTTCTAGAGTAAAGTTCACAGCTTCCTTTGTTGTAATAATAGCTTCACCAAAAGCTTTTGAAAAATTGCTTACAGGCTAGGTTTGAAGATCATTTTCTTTGACAAAGCTTGAATGGATAATGCCGCTGTCCAAATATGCAAGAGTACGTTTGTCATTGACAAGGCACTCCTTAGCATAGACGTTGTTATGTATGGACTTTGGCTCGGTTGAAGAAGGACTTGATTTATTGAAGTTGCGATTTCGGAGTCTACAATCTTCTTTCTTATGACCAAAACGGTTACAAAATTAACATCGTAAGGATCTCTTAAAGCGACAATCTTTGGCAATGTGACCCTGTTTATCACAAGTGAAACATTCCTTCGGTCCACTTGGGTCACGTTCGTATCTAGGTCTTTTCACCCCACATTCGTCCTTAGGATTTTGATAATTCTCGAGAGGTGCAACGAACCCAGCATAAAGTTCATCTGGAGATGAACACTGGAAATCATGTGCATTTGCTTGGAGCTCGAGTGATAGTCCCTTTATCAAGCAAGAAATAGCCGCTTCTTTGTCAAGTCGACATTGTTGTATAAGTGCCAATTTTTCGTGGTAATAATAGGTCATACACTCACCTTGCTTTTTCTTACGAGCCACCAATTCTTCTAAAACCGTTGAATAATCGACGCATCTGGGGAATGCTCGGGTTAGGGCAGTTTTCCATTCTGCCCAAGTTTTCCTGTAATCGTCTAAACGATTAAACCAGTTTCTTGCTGACCCTCTCAACTTTTGCTGCATAAATGTAGACTTCTGATATTCAGTCCAATTGTGAAATTCTCCAAGTTGGTCAATCTGTTGTAACCACCCTGTAACAGTTGAAGTCTTCTCATCAGGATCAAATGCTGGAATAATGTCGCCTCGAGCCGTCGATGAGCAAGATCCAAATTCACTTTCACTATCTATCATCTCTGAATCGCGCACACGTTTGGCTGAACCTTCTTTTTAGTGCTTCAGATATTTTCCGCTCGATATGTTTTTCTAGAAGATCCTGGTAGAGGTTATTTTCTTCGTCACTCATTTTGGATTTTCGTTGCACAACACACAATTAAAGACACGTGAAGTTACTCAATCCCACTTCTGATGTAATATGTTTATATGAGGATAAGGCAGTGTTTGTCCCTACCGAACTTTTAGCGCTGCTAGTGAGTGATTTTTCGTACTTCAGAAAAAAGGTTCATTGCAAAGGTTTTTGACAGCAGCACATTGTTACATTACCTACGTCATAATTAAAATCTAAAAACATCAACTGCTCTTCATATGTTGTCCCTAATATATCAGAAAAAAATCCTATTATAATATTCAGTTTTAAATTTTCATCAAGAGTTCAACCATATCCAGCATTCTGCGAATGGCCGTGATCGTATCTTGTATGCCCAGTATTAGCACCGTATAGAAGTACTTACTATACAGTGGTATATTAGGGATACTCAAGTCGAATCACTTCGAGGGTATAATGGAAGGGGGGAGGCTAGACCCTCTACAACAATTTCGTTATTTCTAATATTATAAACATGAAACTTGATATTTTGTATCCTGGCTTCATTTCAGAGATAACTAACTTTTTTATAAAAGTTCACCGATTCGTTACACAAATTGAAGTAAAACAGATATTTTTGGATTCAAGTTGTTCCAGAAGAGTGATTGATGGTTGATACTGAACTAACGGAATTTCATTACTCAATGATTCATAGCTTTCCAGCTGTGGAACGATTAAAATTATTACCAAAGGGTAATATAAGCGAGTTTTAGAATGAAATATCTTTTTGTGGATAAGAAAAGTTATAACTTTTTACTTCTCCATCCTGATACGAGAAATGGGTATATTCCAAAAAAAGGAAGTAATCAATTAAAGATGTGTATATCATGCAAAGAAGGTACTTTCAGATACAAATTGGAAGCAAATGCCCTCTCGAAACAGCTACTTTAATATGAACATTGAATTACATGAAAAAAAATACGTTCGAATCAAATACTGAACACTGAATTATATAAAAAACACTTCTTTCTATTCAGTTTGTATTCCAAACCTTCGTTAGACTGGATTCTGATATTTTTGGATTATTTATTTTTCTTTCGTGTAATTCAATGATCACATGAAAGTAGCTGTTCCGAAAGGGCTTTTTCTTCCAGTTTGTGACTGAAAATTACGTCTTTGCATAATCAACAAATCTTTATGTAGAGTTACTTTTTGAAATTGATTGCTTTCTTTCTTTCTTAAGAAAATTCCCACATTGTTTTGTATCAAGATGGAAAAGTAGATAGCCAAAACCATTCTTCCCAAAAAATAATTATTTGTGCTAAAATATTTCCCTTTCAATTTAAAATACACATATTCTTATGACATGCTTCGAGCGTCTACCGTAATTACAAAAATGTATTTCAGAACAAAACCTCTTCTTTGGTATATAATGAACTGAAAGAGTATGTTATCCAAAAGATAATGGCAAAATATCACGGCTAAAAGTAAACTTCACAAAGGGGCTGATGTTCCCCAAACATGAATATTATTATTTCGTGTTTCTCATATAAAGGGAGAACATTTTTCACGTTTGTTATTTTTGAGTGATGTTGAATATGTCTTCGACGTTATGGCGAAGAGATTTTATTTCTCAATTTCATAAAAAAATATTAGAAAGTTCTAATTGAATTTCACGGGTTGTGAACCAGTTTTCATCAGCTTTCGGCTCCCTATACTGAAGGTCAGGCCTAAAATAATAAATATGAGATATTGAAAAATTGANAGTAATTTACCCTTGTTCCATTCTTTTTCTTTCTGTCATTGATTAAAAAACAGACACCACCTTATCTGAATCACAGATAAAGCCATTCGTTTGTTTCATGTCATGAGTTGCAGTTGTCCTCGAAATTTGGTTATTGCAATATTTTTTATTTTTTCTTATTGTATCTAATATGTCTTATAATTTTTAAAATAGTGATATTAACACGAAGAAACTACTTTTCAGTGAGTAAATTAATTAGGAACTCATTGTTTCTTGTGGAATTGAAACGATAATGAACGTATAAGTTTTGTGGGAGGTATGTTTATGAAAATTAACTGTTACAGAGCCCTGAAGAAAAATTTGATCAATTGTTTTTTTAAGAAAAAATTGATCATGTTACCCAACCAACCTTTCTTCAGAAAAATTATTGGATCACCAATCCAGTTAACTAACTGTACTGAATACTCTAAATACGGATTTTGGAAATGTATGCACTATAATTGCGAACTCTATCAGCGACAAGCTGATAGAGTTCGCTCAATTTGAAGTGTTCCATATCAAGTTTCCTAGGCAAAAAAGTGTTTCGTTATACCCTGAATCGTTTCTTGAATTTGAAGGTTGACCTTCAGCAGGAGGTAGGTAATGGCTCATTTAGAATATAAGTGTATTTTAAATTAATGGCAGCCACTTCCGTATGTAACATGTACTCTGATAAATATGATCTCATGAATATATTCAATTGTCCTAAAATCAGTGAATTTTCTCAGTAAATTTATTAGTCAACAGTTTGTAGATTGGTAATGAATCTAGTTATATCCGTGAATCTACAACCACTTGTTTTAATTATGAGCTGTCATTCAGTATCTCGTAAAAATTCAAAATGAGTGATGACGAGCATGAAATTTGTGTTACCCTACCAGATATAACCGAGCAAACAAATATTGCGATGAATAATTTTCCTACCAGCAAAATCAAGAGAGAAATACGAATATCATTTTAAAAATTTTATGAGTTGGAGAGAGAAGGAAATTTCGTTTTCTGAAAACGTTCTTCTAGTTTATTTCGAAGATTTAGCAAAAACTTTAAAACCATCGTCATTCTGGCCAATTTATTCCATTCTGAGAAGTACCCTGATATGAAAAATCATTTAGTCAGTATGAAAACCTTCGAGAAAACTACTGTATAGGAAAAGTGTTGCGGTTTTGTAAACTGTCCAATGAACATAAATGTTACTTGAATACGACATGACATAGTTTTCGAAATGTGCACATGATCTCGAAGGTCTCTCTAGAAATGAAGTTAAAAATCATATTTCTCAGCTAGGTTTTCATTTTTATAATTTCATAATTTCATTTCCATATTCCGAATGTTCATATTGGTATTTACACGTGGTATTTTCTCGTGGAAAAGCAATATCTGAATTCGAATATTTGAAAATTGTTCGTATCTCGGCCATATAAGAATTTTCCGTTCACTAATAGCATTTTATTCTACTACGTAAGAAGATGTAAGTATCTGTGCAATACTATTGATTCAAAGAAGCTCTCTCTCACTCATTCATTATTGATCTCGCCACCATTATCAATGAATGATACCTTGTTAGCATGACCTGTTACTTTCGCATATGCAATCATGTATTCTATAGCATTTTTAACTCTTTGACTTCCCATTTTTCCTTGATTATGGAACTATTGCGAAATTTGTAGTGAGTATCTTTGAACGGAAGTAAATATCGCTCTTTTTGAAATAACTCTGCATACTATGAAAGTATGAGCCGAGTCTCTGCGTTTTCATAGACCTATCGAAAGCGTTTGGCACACATTGCTTCTTTTTCTGCTTTCTTGTACTCAGTTCACAATTGTCTTGGTGACCCCAACTCACATTGTTATATTCATTGATCTGATCTGATTGCTACTCATTCAAGGTTTCATCAACATTTCGTGAACCTGCACTCTATCAACAAAAAACCAGCATTTTCTAGATATTGATCGCAATCTGTCTTGTGCATACCAAAACGGTTAATATGGTTTCGGAAATATATGAGTTGCAGTCCTCGTAGTTCTGGTTTCCTTTCAGTGGAAGAGGTTCATGAAGCAAGAGCCGAATCGATCCCGCTACGAAACCCTTCTTCACTTGGAAGGATCGATCGCAGCTGGAGAAATGGTTCTTATGGAGATTATGTGAAACATGTTCTTCCTTATTGGATTGGATAATTTAGAAAACACTTGCTACATGAATAGCATTTTACAAGTGTTGTTCATGACGAAGAATTTCATGAACGAGGTTTTAATGATGAAAAAGAACGGGAATGTTTCCTACTTATTCATCAAACTCATACACCTGTTCATACAGCTGCAGTTTCGTAAGAATGTACCATCTTTCCCTCCAACCGATTTCCTGCAGTCTTTGAAGTCCACTAGATACTCGTTAGGACAACAAGAGGATTGTTCCGAATTCTTGGGGTTCTTGTAGAATACTCTTCGTGAGCAAAAAATAGTAAAATCAATACTCCTAACCGCTCTGGATTGAATGATTCCGTGCAGTCCATCTCGTCTTGTGTTTGTAAATACTCACTTGTTTACTTTGTAGTAAATGTTCAAGAGGTAGCGAAATCTTATGTGAATTTCTGGAAGTTCATCTAGCGTTTCCTAATATGACTAATAACGAGTCCGTGCAAAGCTTATTGTTAAATCATCTGAGAATGGAATTTTCAACAGGTGATGATCGACTGTATTGCCAAACATGCGCCAAACTAACTGACTGTTATAAGGAAACAAGTATAGCTGAGGCACCATTCAATCTAATAATAACACTGATGATCTTCAAACTCTGACGGAAGCAAGAAACTCTTTCGAAGGTTCGAAATAGATAAACATTTCAATTAAGCAGACCACTGTTATAATATTCATGCAGTCATTGTTCACTGTGGTTCTGGCGTTGAATTTGGTCATTATTACGCCTTGGTCAAAGACGAAATGGGCTGGTTTAAGTTTGACGATAGTCATGTCACGAAGTGTTCTGGCGATGTATTGAATCTATTGGAGCCCCAGGTGACACCCTAATTTTGATTTATGAGAGAGAGGACATTAGCAGATCAAGATCTTCAGATGATGTGGTGCTGCAGGTTTTTCCGGGTTTTCCTGCAGCTGAGGAAGCAAATGCGTCGCTGGAATCAATGAAGTCGCCCCGGAGCGCCAATTAATTTTTATTGTTGTTTTCATTTTTATCGTTATTTTGAAGTAAATGAAATATTATAATTTTCAATTCTGCGACACTTAATGTCATGTCTGGTCAACTGTCTGATATGGCTACGATTATGCCTTTCCCAATTGCATTGAGACTTTTTGTTCCAGAGGCATTTATGGAATGAAGACTTCGAAATTGTTCAAAAGTAACAAACATATATGTGCTTTGTGGTTCTATTGTTTTATCAACCAATCTAATGAATAATTTTAAACTAAATGAGTGCCACTGTTGACATATCTCTTCCTAAATATGCTCTTGGCTGCTAGGCCATCTGATGAATAATTTTCAAAGGAATTAATTTCGTTACAAAACTAAATGAGTGCCACTGTTGACATATCTCTTCCTAAATATGCTCTTGGCTGCTAGGCCATCTGCTATAAATTTCTTACAATATTCCACTCATATATCGTCTTCTATTGTGCACTTCTACTTGTATGTCGGCTTTTTTTTCTACTTTCTTGAAATTTTCGCCTTCAGCAAAGAGTGCGTCTAGTGCTTTCTTATTTTCATCTGTAGGTATCTGCGGTGAAATTTAGTACATAATAATTGTGTTGCAACCTCCCAGACGTTTTATCGATTTCTTCAGTCAGCAACATCCAACAGGATTAGAATGTATCAAACGTTTTGAATGATAGTGGTCTTCAACTTCGTAACTGATGACTGAATACCCTTGAAACATCATTTATTGAATGTATCCAATTCCTCAGTAGCTACAATCAGTTTAAAAACCACTTTCATTCACCAAAAAATTGGTATCATCGAGAGTTAATCAGAACTGTTGATTAAAAATAGCTTTGCAGGATGATTTGAGTGAACGTTAACGAAAACAAAATTATCTTTTGAAGTTCATTACCGTTCTCAATGTTTTGGGCCATACAAGCAACGTATGTTTTTGTTTTCGAAGACAGATAATGTTTCGTGGTAAATATAAACATTCTCAAATTTTTCACTACATTTTCAATGGAAACTTCTCCTGAAACCTTATTTATATCTCGATCAGTGAAAACACTGATCATTTGATCAAGTTAAGTAAGCTGCAGCAGATCGAAAAAGTTCATTGAGTTATTAACGTGTTTGACGATCCGATGCATTTACAATCAATCGGTTTCAGATATAATATGAAAAACAATTCAACGGTAAGTTTCCATTTTGTTAAAAATAATCAACAATTGGTCATTCAAGAGTTCAGCAATGTATCGAATGAGGTGACCACCATTTCAAACACATACTCGTATCAAGTACTTTCTGTTATAAACATTTTGTATCTGCTGAATTTTTTTAAAAAATGAATATTATTTTTCATCATAGGAACCATTTCCAACACATTTCCTATAATCAGAATTTTGTAAATGAAAGATCAGAAAATATTGTTCAGTATACGATATTTAACAATGTTCAACAAATATCAGCAATATTTGTACAATTATCAACTATTAATGAGCAAATTGTGTTGGTATAATAGTGAAAAAAAGTAATCGATCAAAATTAGGGGTTTTCAGTTCCTAATATTCGCGAAGATCTTCGAAGGTAATTAATAACTGTTCACGTTCACTGGAGTTTACTAACAAGTGAACTTAGGATGGGCATCAACATTCTGAAAGTGAATCTTCAAGATTTGAGGCCATGGCAATTAAACGTGTGAATAGTTGCACAATTTGTATATACAGGGTGTTAAAATGTCACCAGTACTTTATATAACTTTCGTTTCTAAAATACTTCGTTACCTTGTTAGGGGCCCTCAAAATTACAAGATGAAAAATGTTATTCTTCGATAACTTTTCAAGTGAGTATCCGAAATTAACAAAATCTTGGTGATTGACTGAACAAATGAATTGCTTTGATGAGCTCTGATGAGATTCAGTTGTTTTGCTACGAAGTAACGGACTATCCCCGATGGTCCACACCCCAAAACTTTGAAATGACACATATTTTTCAACTAAACCAGGTTACTTAGACAATTTTCTGAATAAAAGTACTCGTGTGGAAACTCGATCGGAGTAACGATTTTTGATAAAAATGCACTTTTGTTTGACAACATCCAACCTGAGATGTCTACCATTATCTGAAAAAATGCACATTTACCTATATTGATATAGAGCAAACGAATATGTCGTTGATGATCCTTCAATGATCATCAGAAATCTATCCTTACTATTCATAGAATAATTGGGGAACAATTGCTTTACCCATATCACATTCAGAAGGTTACGCGTTCATTTACTTTTATGATATTTCATTTTATTTATGGTAACATCATGATTTTGCAATGAACAAATAAATTTCTCAATTCTCCCAAATGAAAGTATAAGGTTTTTGTACTAACAGAAGTGTGGAATGCCTTGGAATTGCATGTGGATAAATTTGCAAAATTCGTGTGAGAAGAGTAAGAACTTTTGTGTGTTTTCTACTAATTCTTTATTGGCAACATTGTACCGAATGAAGAAAGGGTGCTTGGGTAGAAGGATCAATTTTTTTTAAAGAGCAATTGTTTTCTGTTGACATTTCGAATTCAATTGAATTCTACTTCCCACATAACAGAAAGAAAAAGAATTGAAAAGGGTAAATTATTCAGGTATTTTACGTATCAAATGGAAATATGCAGTATTGAGACCATCGACATCTCTTCCAGTGGTGAAACTATCGCATATAAGGACATCTGGAATTGTTGGATGATCAAAATAAAAAATGTGTACACATTCTTTTTCATTTTCAACGAGGGCTGTGGAGTTTTTTATATTCAGTTTCATGGAGTCTTTCATGTGTTCTGAAACTCGTGTTTTGAGATCCCGTCCGTTTGACCAACATATCATTTGTGACAGCTTCCACAGTTCAATATGTACACTATATTGGACTGTATGTCTTGTGGTGTTTTTGTTTTTTGTTACGAGAAAAAATGCTTTCCAGCTGTATTTTCATTTGAAAAGACCTCATTAATTTGAGTAAATTTCAGTTTTGATGGAAACTATGAAAACTATTTAGTATTTCAGTTTCTTTATTTTTTGGAATGGAAGTAACAATTTCGTCAACATATCTTTCATTTTGTAATTCTACCATGACCAAGTCTGCCCAAATGGGTGACATACAATTACTCATTCCCATCCCAAGGATAGATGCTGACGAGCAAGAACACAAAAATGAGCTGGAGTCCCGGCGCGAACATAAACCATATGTTGCTTCTTACAAGTACCGGTACTTCTTCTAACGAAGTGGGTAAATGATCTCGCGAAAGTTCTTGCAGAATTTACCTGTTAATTTTGCTGGTACAAAAAATGGGCCAATTAGGTATTCACCAATCATTCCTGAACTAACGTTCGGCGAAAATTTTTGCTGAAAATGACTTTCAGCAATATTCGGTGAAAACTTATTATTCTGTGCCATTGTATGAATCGACCACCTGCAAAACATCAATTTCGTGTGAAAATTCCGAGGCAGTAGAACTTGGACCCACTGTATATGATATGGGTATATGTTTAGAACTATCCATACGGTTTTTGGGCTGACTTCCAGCTGCAGTATAATTTTCCAGGTACTATTCGATGGATATTCTTCTATCTTATCAAATATAGTTTCTTCTAGTTCAGGCGTTGTTCCACTTTCTTCCAGTTCAACATTATCTTGCATTTTGCGTTCCAAATGTTTCAGTATATGGAATTACTCTGTTAGAATAACTGTTCTAGTAATTTATTCGTACTTCTTTCGCATTTTCAGAAATTTCCAAGCCAGAAATGAAGTGCATGTCAGCCATTTCAGTGTTAGTAAAATCATTCATGATGGAATCACNAGTTCATTATATAAAGCCAAAATCTCAAACAAATAAATTTTACCATTCCTTTCTACGATCAGTCGTAGAAAAAGTATAGTACGCACCTCGAGGATAAGGCCAATTACGTCCATTCGCGAATTATCGCGCTCGGCTAACGCCTCGTGCTTACAATTTTTCGCTCGTGGGTACAAGGCTTCTTTTTCTACTTGATACGTAATATACTATTTCATTCAACATGACCTTCAACGTACCACCTGAAATCCACCGCATACGTTTTATGAGGAAGAAGTATAGATGCACCCTTTCAAAGATTTTAAAAAAGGTGTTTTTTTCTGGATACTGCATTTAGGGGCGGAAGTTTCCACATAACTCTAAGTATATTAATAAAAAGTGCAAGAGTTATCGGTGTTGTGATATTAACTGCTTGGGGCAATAACATTTACATGTTGACGAATAAAAAACAATACATAAATCAACCAATAATGGTTATCTACCAGTACAGTATCTCCTTGGAGACGAAATCCTTTAAGACGAATTACAGTAGGAGTATTGTTATTGTTCGATCCTGTCTCAGCTACACAATGCAGAAGATGAACGGCCACAAGTGCGAGAAGGTGAGTATTATCCTACTGCTAGTAAATCAAAAAAGTAATTACGTCAACAAAGAACACATTAAATTAGAAAGGTCGCTATAGTTGCCGTTGTATTATTTTCGAGCTCCAATCGATTCTTGGGATCGGATTTCATGAATATACCGAGAATTTTTATCCTTCTCGAATAAAAGAGTAATTTTTGTCAATAGAAAATTTCGTAAGAAAAAAACCAGTGAAGTTTTGTAAGTTCTATAGCCTAAATGGACTTATTTCATGCCATGGAAAATGATAGTGGTTTGCTTATAGATTGATCGAGTTAGGGGTATATTATACTTATCAAGCCTAATCGGTCCCAAGATCTCTTTATATTTTCAGAAAAAAGAACAATTTGAAAAGCAAGAATTTAAATTGGCCGCGTGTATGTTGACCAATAAAATTGATCGTGTCTAGAGCGGAGTTGCCAAGTGTATTAGTTTTCAATATCCAATTAATCCAATTTGTCAGACGCCATTTTTGTTGTTATTGTTGTCAAGTCGGTGTGAAAACAACTGTTACAATTATCTAATTAAGGAACGTTTTTTTTTGTGAAAGGTAGGTCTCGGCGGGTACCTATTTTGCTGCATATTCCGTGCCATTAGTTTGCATTCCGAAAAATATTTTTTTCAGGTTATTATGGATTAAATTTTACCATTATTACCTTGGCCGAACTGAAATAAAAATTATATCAAAACTTTCCATCCTTCAATAAAATACAAAGTCAGAAATGAATGTCATATAAATATAAGGGACCTACTAAATATACCACCTACCGTTTCAATTTTTCATTCTTCATTTCGGTACCAAAGTATTGCAAACTTTTCAAGTAAAATTCATCGATCATTTCAAAATCGACTCTTGGTAATGTTTGTTTGCTGCAAACTTCAATCC
>NW_019291077.1:22381-34334 GCF_000500325.1 Leptinotarsa decemlineata
CTGCACTGACACCTGTCGGATATAATCCAACGCCCTTCGTGGTATTAGCCAGGGGAGTAGTTGTTTTCTGATAGGTGTCAGTCCATTAACCTACTGTGTAGGGTGTTGAGGCTGGCCTGAACGAATTGTTCTTTTAGATGATTTGAACGCACAGCTTTATTCGAATAAGTATGTTCCAAAATAGCACTCAACAACAAATACTCTTTGCCCTGAAGCGATCATAGCTTTTCGTAAAAAGTAAGTTCTTGGCCAATGTAACAAGTTACATAACAATCATTTCGTTTCTTTGAAGAGCAAGTACACTTGATTTTCTTGACTTCCTTTGTAAACTGATCCAATACGGACACACTATTTGAAAATTAATTCATTATGCTTACAAAAAAATCAACTGTGATTTCAGAATAACTGAAATAGAAAGATTTCTTATGGAATGTGGCTATTTTTATTTCAAACCCAATAATTTTGTTACGAAATACTCATACGTGTTGGTACGTATTGTTAGGTTAAATTTGTTCTCTCTATTATCCTGTAGAAGACGTAGTTCACGAGTGAAACTACGTCTTCTACTACGAAGAACAGAGATAATTGTTCAGAAAAAACAATATGGAAGTAGCATTCAGACCACATGCCAGGTTATCTGATTTCCTTTTCGATGCCAAAGATAAAGTGGACAAGTTGGAGAAATATGGAGTTTATAAGCTAAGTGTCCGGAGTGTAATAGAGTTAATGTGGGACGCAATGTGATTCGACATTTTCGACATGATTCGACATTTTCAAACCATTACTTGGGATGCTACCTACAAGGTCCCGAAACTGAACGATACGTAAATTTTGCACTAGGAAAGAAAGGGTTGCAAACTCAATTATTTGGAATCCTTGAAAATTCAAAAGCATGAACATTGTAATAGGGGAGTCCAAGCGGAGATTTCGGGATTTACTAAAGCGCGGCAGATTAATATACAGGGGGATACCTTTTACCCGGTTGAGTACCTCCACCAAATATGAGCCCCATATATAAGGCCGCCTGTGAGGGATAAAGGATCTGATTAGTAAAAAAAATTCATCATCAGAAATTCTCAAGCGCGTCAGATTAAGGTAGGGTGAGTTAATCACCTGTTAAAAAGTGTATATTCCAGTAATCTGACAATTTGAGAGTGACGTAAAGAAAGGGGAGGGCAGCAAAGTTGGAAAAATATAAGGTCATTTCGACATTCTCGAGCGTAGCTATTTTTTTTTATTTTGAAGGAAATAATTCAAGGATAACGAAAAATATATAATCTGACGATTTCCGCAAGCCGAAATAACAAAAATTCGTAGATAAAGTTTAATGCGTGCAGCTGTATGATACCTTTATTTCCCTCTTCGAGTTTCTATTCCTCTTTTCTCTATTCACTTTTTCTCTATCTATTACTCTCTCACTCCGTCCCCACTCTGAATTATGTTGCCATGACGCCATCACAAATGATCACAGAGACTCGTTCGTGATGAAGATGATGATTAATTAATCAATTAATTGATGGGTGTAGCCGTTACTACGTGGTAGAAAATCATAATGAAGAAAAGAGAAATTAAACTCTCTATGTTTTTCACCAGTTTTATTTGTAACTAACGTTACTAACAAATAAAAGTGGTAAAGGACATAAAAAGTTTCAATTCTCATTTTTCATATTGATTTCTCACCACGTAGTAACGACTACATTCATCAATTTATTGACCTATTTTGACATTTTTTAACCTAAAAGTTTCATCAATGAGTCTTTTTCCTGAGAATACAGCGAACGTGTCATGAGAGGCAGCACTAATAGTAGGGACAAACATAAACTAGTCACATGTAAAACAGTGTTATTTATGTAATATTAATTTATTATTTAAAAATATTAATCTGATATAAAAAATTATTTTGTGCTAGTGTAATGCCAACAAAGCATTGCTGTTTTGCGAATTGTACGTCGGATAATCGATATCCGTAAGAAATCGTGTTTTTTATACCATTTTTTAAGGTTAGATTTTAGAAATGGATACATGCTTCGAAAAGAGTGGATTTAACAGTGCAAAAAAAATAAATATTCATATGTATGCTCTAAATATGAAATGAATAGTAAAGTTTTCATAGTATACTGAACTAACGGAATTTCATTACTCAATGATTCATAGCTTTCCAGCTGTGGAACGATTAAAATTATTACCAAAGGGTAATATAAGCGAGTTTTAGAATGAAATATCTTTTTGTGGATAAGAAAAGTTATAACTTTTTACTTCTCCATCCTGATACGAGAAATGGGTATATTCCAAAAAAAGGAAGTAATCAATTAAAGATGTGTATATCATGCAAAGAAGGTACTTTCAGATACAAATTGGAAGCAAATGCCCTCTCGAAACAGCTACTTTAATATGAACATTGAATTACATGAAAAAAAATACGTTCGAATCAAATACTGAACACTGAATTATATAAAAAACACTTCTTTCTATTCAGTTTGTATTCCAAACCTTCGTTAGACTGGATTCTGATATTTTTGGATTATTTATTTTTCTTTCGTGTAATTCAATGATCACATGAAAGTAGCTGTTCCGAAAGGGCTTTTTCTTCCAGTTTGTGACTGAAAATTACGTCTTTGCATAATCAACAAATCTTTATGTAGAGTTACTTTTTGAAATTGATTGCTTTCTTTCTTTCTTAAGAAAATTCCCACATTGTTTTGTATCAAGATGGAAAAGTAGATAGCCAAAACCATTCTTCCCAAAAAATAATTATTTGTGCTAAAATATTTCCCTTTCAATTTAAAATACACATATTCTTATGACATGCTTCGAGCGTCTACCGTAATTACAAAAATGTATTTCAGAACAAAACCTCTTCTTTGGTATATAATGAACTGAAAGAGTATGTTATCCAAAAGATAATGGCAAAATATCACGGCTAAAAGTAAACTTCACAAAGGGGCTGATGTTCCCCAAACATGAATATTATTATTTCGTGTTTCTCATATAAAGGGAGAACATTTTTCACGTTTGTTATTTTTGAGTGATGTTGAATATGTCTTCGACGTTATGGCGAAGAGATTTTATTTCTCAATTTCATAAAAAAATATTAGAAAGTTCTAATTGAATTTCACGGGTTGTGAACCAGTTTTCATCAGCTTTCGGCTCCCTATACTGAAGGTCAGGCCTAAAATAATAAATATGAGATATTGAAAAATTGAAGATCTGAAACAGGATGTTGGAAAAATCCTGGATGAAAAAGGAATAGAAAAATATTATGAGTGTTTGAGAATCCAGAAAGTTAATTTTTATGGATTTTTAAAAACGTGTTATAGCTGGCAGAAAATGGTGACTATACTGTGTTGAACTATTCGAGAACTAAAGCAGGGTGTTGAATGTAATTTTTTTCAAAAGCAGAAAATAAATGAGAAAAACTGTATAAACTTAAAGTGTTTGAAAATAATTGAATGAATGAGTGAATAGTTAAATTACAGAACGATGGAAAAATGGAAAATATGTTGTAGATGCCAATATAAAATGGAATTTGAGAATAATTACTGAGGAAATAGCAGAAATTTTGTAGATTTTTTTGGAACTCCACCCCAATGGGCGGGTTAATAATACATGGAAACCACTATATTCGTATATAGTCTAATCAACAAGTTCAAAAACATTAAAAATAGAGATAAAGGTCCCAAAAATATGAGCGATAGCTCATTCGATTCGGAATCACCTCTAGAAAAATATTTTGAAAGATTTTGGTGCAGGTAAAAAAATTGCAATTGTTATTATTTTGAAAAAAGCTCGTTAAAGAGGAGAAAATTTCCGATAAAAAAGTCACGACTTCCGAAACTCTATCTCCATTATTTATAATTTTAATTTGACGTTGAAAATAGGGTTCCGCGCGCTCTGCCGCTGAAGAGAGTTTATCAAAAGAAATACTTTTTTTATAACATAAAATGTCATTTTGGAAATTTGAAAAAAATCTAGTATCTTCTTAACACTTGAATGAAAAAACTGTTGTTTGAGTTGAATATTTTTTTCCATGCAAAATTTCAATAAACCTTCATTGAAATAATGTTTGATTTGGAGTAGGCCACAGAATAGGTAAATTGGTCAATTTCCCATTTCGACTTCAATCTTGAATTATGCCAAAATTATCAGAACATTGGTCTGTAAACAATATAATATTGAAACTTAATGAGTACACGAATAATAATAAACAAACGAACTGTAAAAAGGTTGGCATTTATTCGGTTGGCGTAGGTTCAAAGCTTAGGGTGGCCACTTTACCCTACCTTCCCCTACATACTATTCGCGAGCAAGTTGAATGGAAGCTTTTTTAAAAAAAGGAAAACCTTGCATACATTCAAATCCAATCATCCCAAACTACATTAATTAACAATAGATGCTCAAAGTGTTCGTCATGAACTGCTATAATTGAGTATGTCATTCTCCAAACGCCGTCTGACGTTTTTGAGCATTTCTGGAGTTATTTGACGATATTTGTGCATTTGGAAAAAAATTGACATACTACGCCTATGTATTGGTATAATAAAAACCTTTTTATTTCAGTGCTTATGTGTGTCAGTTTCTTGTCAGTAGTAGGGTAGAGCGGGGCTAGTTGAGCATTGGGGTAAGTTGGGCAATCAAAATATCTCCGAAACTATACACCGGACGCTAGCACGTTAAATGAAAGAAATGCGGAGGCGCGGGAGGGGAACAGATCATGCGACCGCTAGTGGCGAATTGACGATCGAGTAAGGCATGCGAGCGCTTTGTTTATTTTGCGAACAAAAAGNAATAAAAAACGTCAGATTGAAAACCCGTTGAGAAACGAAGCGGTGGAGGTAACCGTTATAGGACAGGTTGCTGCGGATACAACTTTTCGTACACGAAAGCTTGCTGGCGAGTTTTGAAAGGTCACAGATTCCATCCCTATGAAATTAAACTGGTTCAGGAACTTAACGAAGACGACTTTGATCGTCGCAAACAATTTTGTGAAATCATGAGTGAACGTGCTATACAAGATCCAAATTTCGTTTTCAACATTTGTTTTTCGGATGAATGCAGTTTTTACCTCAACGGGATTGTCAATGACATAATTGTCGATACTAGTCAGATTGTAATCCAAGAGTGTTTCACCAAGTACATACGTAATACCCACAAAAGTTGAACATTTGGGATGGAATATTTGGAGATCGTAGTCTTTCTGGATCTGAAGCAGGTTCTGATATCATACCTAGACCCAATTCTTCTTATCTCCTCTTCCTGATAATCCTCTGAGACGTAGGGAAGTGCAAGCACTGGTTATGACAGCTTCTGTTTCTTGCGAGGCTCGTGCTGTCTTTCAGTCAAAGTCTGTTCTACCATCGCTTTGGAGTAGCCATTCCGTTGAAGATCATTTTTGATGATGTCTAGTTTTTTCTCAAGATCTTCCTTCATTTTACAAAGCCCGAAACCACGGTTTGATGATTCCTCTTTTAGTCGATTGATGGTGGTTCGATTCGTTCGAACTACCGTTCCGTGTGGGTGGATTTCCGGTATACACATGTTTCCCACTAAGTGTCGGCCCTCTCCACCAAAACGTCTGAGAATGGCAGTTTTTTGTGGATGTTCTCCTCCAGTGTGAAAGTGATTGAAGGTCTTACGCTGTTGATGTATTTCAGGAAGGCGTCTAGTGCAGTATTCCCATAGTTCCATATCACGAAGGTGTCCTCAATGTATCTCAACCAGACACGAGGTTTCTTGTGGGCTTCTTCAATGGCCAGAATTTTAAACCATTTCATATATATGTTAGCTATAACTGGTGAAAGTGGCGATCCCATTGGAAGTCCCTCATCTTGTGTTAATCATTCGTCCTTCAGTTGGAAATAACAGTTTCGTACACAGCATCCTAGTACTTCTATATGTAAGTTCGTTCCATCATTCAGGTTGCCGTTTTAGGATAGCTTCCTCTGTATGATTTAGAGTGCTCTTCCGACCAGAACGTTGGTGTAAAGGCTTTCCACGTTGTTCTTGTTGTGTGACTTCTACTGTCCCTAATATTTCGACAAAATGCCTTGAATTCTTCACAGAACATGATGTTTTTCCTTGTTATGATTGTATTATGGGAATCGAAAATCTAGACAAGTTTTGAGTAACCGAATCTCTGAATCTATGGAGCTGATGATAGGCCTGAGCGAAACGTCCTGCTTGTAGATTTTGGGTAGTCCATATACATGAGGGAGCTCACTGTGGTGCGTATCACCAAGCACAAGAAACACACACAGCGAGGGAGACTAGCAAATCGGGAATAGCTGAGCATGTTTGGACCCATCAACATAACATCGAGTGGTCCCAAGCTGAGATCATACATAGGTAGGAACATTGGTTTGGGAGGAAATTCAACATATGGAAATCCATAATCAAGTGAAAAATGGCCAACTCCCGCCAAACGGTCATCTCCTGCTGAACCGGTGAAGCGAAAAAAAGGACAGCGGAGATAAGTGAAAGTACTCGAATGATTCATAAAGAGTCATCTCTCGGAGAAATTAGTCCAGTCATCACCCGAAGATGATTGTGGATACTAACAATCGAAACGTCATGAAGTAACTTGGCATGGAGTCTCTTAACTCATTATCGTTTATTTTTATTTTTTGTTCAATTGTTCTATTTTTACCTGTATTTTATTTGACTGTTTTTTCATTTCAGGGTTTTTTTACTCAATATAATTAGTATTTTCAGCTATCCTTTTTTAATTCTTCTTTTTTATCAGTTGTTTCAGGGATTTCAAATCATTTTATATAATATCAGACAATGGAAGTCAATCTAATGAAATTCAACAACTTTTACAAGAAAACTGAATTATACAAAAAACACTATTTTCTATTCATGAATGAGCGACTTGTTGTATTGGCTCATTAATAACAATCTGGATAACATAACAGAAGCACTCGATTCATTCACAATGCTACAACTTCATGTCACGAGTGAGGTGAATCTACTTATGTCTCGATAACAAAAAAAAATCTGATTCATTGACTGCATGTTGTATACTTCATTTCAAATGCCCCCAGCCTCACTTACCTATTACAAATTGTAAAACAAAAAAAGGATCTGTTAATTTCTGGTATTATTGATTTCAGGAAAAATAATAGAATATCATTATCTTGTTTTTATTGTTCATTTCATGAATTCTCTATAAGGGGAATCTACCTCATTCAGGACAGACAATTGCTTTCAGTTGCGTTTCATGAAAAAATAACTGCCTAGGACTTTCCTAGGAAAGTATTGAAGAATCATGAATAAATAACAGTTCCGCTATTATATCTAGAGGCATTCATTCTCGTCGATTGCTGATTGTTTTATTGGCGCAGTTATGAAGTATGAATCAGTCGTGAATATTTCTCTAATAATATACTAAATTGTGGATGAGGATAGTTTGTATTGTTCAATAAAATGTTATGCTTCTGAGAACTGATTTTAATGAAGTTAAAATTTCATTGATGATGATGATATTCGTTGAATTCTGAAAAAATACCAGGTATGTCCATTTATTACAAAAAAAATATATACAAGTTATCATTAAATAACCTAGTTGTCCACAAGAATCATAGGATAGCCGTGTTTCGATCCTTTTATGAAGAACGGTTTGTATGTTTATGCATAAATAATTTATGACAATATATTCATCTGCATCAAAATCGAGCAAGCATTCTAACAAATCAATTACAAATGAGTAGATCGATATTTCTCTAACTAGTAAATCATAAATTTGGGGGAACATTTATATTTTCAGCAACAGGGTTCACTATCTTGTGTAATTCAAAGATTATGATAAGATTCGGTTGAAACAGATGCTGACGAGTGAATTCAAGAAACACTTCATTGTGAGATTTCATTACATAGTTTTACAATAACGCAATAAAATACCTTCTTCGAGCGTGTCCTTACGAACGAAAATCTACATAATCAATATATGTTTTACAATTCAAATTACCTGAATTTCTAGTAGGTACCTAAGATTTTTCCCAGCCAATTGATGTTAAAGGTGTACCTGTGCTTGTAATGAATGAAATAACTTGAGCTACATCCTATATTTTGTTTTAACTTAATGAAGAACAGTTTTATTGAAAGTGATAAAAATTATGAAATTATGAAACAGCAATAACGCTCCGGGCCGACTTGATTGATTTCAGTGCATTTGGTTTTTCAGCTGCAAGAAACCCGGAAAAACCTGCAACAACACATCATTTGGAGATCTTGATCTGCCAATGTTCTCTCTTCAATAGAATAAAATGTTGGATGTCTCCAGAGGCTCCAATGAATTCAAGATATTGCCAGAATATTTAGTGATACGACTATCGTCAAACTTAAACCAGTGCGTTTCGTCTTTGACCAATGCCTAATAATGACCAGATTCAACACCTGAACCTTTGTTTGAAGGAGTTTGACAATGTTTTGTGGTGCATTTCATCAGTTCGGACTTCCATTGTCTATAATGGTGTAAATTGATTTGAAATCCCTGAAAAAATCTGTGACTAATTCAATTTTCTTCGCAACATTTTCATGAAATTCTTTCTCATTTACAACACTTGTAAAATGCTATTCATGAAGCAAGTGTTTTGTAAATCATCTAATTCAATTTTCTTCGCAACATTTTCATGAAAACTGTCAACTGATTCGTAAGACAGAACATGTTCCACAGAATCTACATCAGAACCATTTATCAAACTGCAATCGATCCAAGTGATGAAGAGATTCATAGAGGAATCGTTTCGGTTCTTGTTCCATGAAGCTCTTCCACTGAAAGGAAATCAAAACTACGAGGACTATAGCTCATATTTAGGGGGGCAAGAATAATCGTTATACATTAACCGCACTAAGAAAGAAGAAGGTGGATCAATCACTTGCGAATTAATCTTGATAGGAGACTGATGGATATGTTTGACTTATTTTAAAGAGATTTCAGCGCCATACTGGAATAAGGGTAATGTATCATCTTATCAAAACTATGTGAAGAAGGAATAGTTTCAAAGATCAAAGCAGCATTACCACGTTGGATAGCAATACTAATTCTTCCTATCAAAAAAGTGGTAGAACGGTAAGCTTACGTTGCTTGGCCTAATCTCCTTTCGAGTTCATGAACGAATAATAAAGATTTTGTGATATTAACACCAAAAGTTTCAACCGCTACAGGATGGAACACATAGTTGTTACTAAGAATTTGGTATTTTTTCATTTCAATTTTTCGCTAGACACTGCTGCAGTTACAGCAGACTACTAACTTTCGGCTAGATGAGAAGCCGCGACCGTGAAAACGCAAGTGAGCTTATGCAGTTTTCTACCTACCAGTTTCCATAAATTTCCCGAGTTCTTGAGTCTATTTACATCTGAGTATTCTGAAAGGTCAAAGAAGCTATTTTATAGAGAAACACTTGTGGCGTTTTTGTAAATCTATATGGTGAAAATCTCACAATAAAGTATTTCTAGAACAAGTTATGGATTTTCATTAAGTATAGGCCAATTCCATCAAATATCTAATGAGTGAAAGAAACATGTTAACCTTATACTTTAATTTGTGAACTTGTTCAGCACTATCAATTCGTGGCTGTCATAATTTTCATGATCTATGTGATTGGATTACGATTTTGTTTTTTCATATGGTGGGTTATGCACCCACAATGTCTACGAGCTATATTTTCTTTCGACATCTCCCTATACTCGTGCAAATGCACCTTTGAAGACTATCATCAATTTAAGAATGATGAGAATCATATAGTACCAAAAATGACTTAGTTGATGTTGAAATCTACAACTTGTGTAGTTATTGGGATGTTTCGAATATTATACAAAAACTTAAGTTTGGTATTTATTAATTTGTAAGTGGAAAAAATTTAATGTTTCACCACATTTTGTGTTGATTGAGATACTGAATGTGGTGAATACCCTGGTGAAGCAAAAACCCTTGATGTCAATTGGAATTTCAAGAAAAGTGACTGTGATCTATTGATAGACTATAAATGAATCTTACCAATCAGTTACTTCAAAACAGTCAGTGATGAGGTCGATAACATTCATAAGCTTTTTTTGAACCAATATTTATTTCAACGATAACTGAAATATCACTAACTGAGCAGTTATATAACACTTTTTTCATGCCATATCTTCATATAACACCTCAGGATGTAACACATGAGGCTATAACATCTCATGACTACCTAAAAGAAACCAGTGTGGTCAGAATAATATATGTGTATTACAAAACGATGGTGTAGGCTCGAAATTTGTATATTATTATCCATAGAGAAGAGTAATTCACAAAGAAAAAATACCTATAATATGATTTTACAGAGTGGCTCACCGAAAACATACTACAGAGCAGAATTGTTAGGAAAATGATCGCAAAGAATTAAAAAAAAAGTTTTTTTGATAAGGGCGTCAAGTTTTGATTTGAAAACTGTCACAAAATAATTATCTCTTTGAACCAGTTCTCATTCTCAATCATTTTGATAATGGAATGAGATTTGAGTGATGCCTTCTTGAAAATGGTTTTTGAATTCCTTTTCACTGTTATTTTTATTTTGGAAGTTGATTTGAAAGATAAAGAGCTTTGATATTCAATGAATCAGAAAAACGAATCTATCGTAATCATTTAAAGGCCCTTACACACTTCAGTTCAAGACTTCTGACAAGGTAATTAAATTTTTCTTCAGGGATCTGTAATGATGAATTTTCATCAACATACCTCCCACAAAACTTATAAGATTATTATTGTTAAAATTTTACGAAAAATAATGAGTTCCATAATGAGTCACTTCCAATTCTAAACTCGAAACAAAAAACAAAAATACTACAAGACATGCAATTCAATATTTATGCACTACAAAGTGAACTGTGAAAGCTGTCACAAATGGTATGTTGGTCAAACCATACGGTATCTTCAAACATGAGTTTCAGAACACATGTCGGACTCTAAGAAACTAAATATAAAAAACCCCACAGCCCTTGTTGAACTTATAGGAGACTATGGACACATTTTGGATTTTGATCATCCAACTATTCTAGATGTTCAATCATATCCTCAAATGCCTTAGTGTTAACACTAGAAGATATGTCCATGGACATTATACTACATATTTGAATTTGATAAGTGAAATATTTGAATGATTCACCTTTTTTTCCTGTCATTAGCTAAAAAACAGATACCACCTTATTAGAATCACAGATAAAACCATTCGTTTGTTTCATGTTGTGACGTGTTGATGTTGTCTGTAAAATTTGGTTGTTACAATATTAATCTTAGCACGAAGAAAATACTTTTTGGTGAGTAATTCAATAAAGAACTCATTATTTCTTGTAAAATTGAAATGATAATAATCGAATAAGTTTTGTGGGATGTATGTTGATGAAAATTTATTGTTACAGAGCCCTGAAGAATAATTCAATTGAATTCGAAACGTTTCTATGTTATACTGAAGATAAATGTCGCGAAGAAAGTAGATTCTGAGTAGAGCAGTGATTGAAGGATAGCAACGAGGTTTCTAGCGTGACATTTTAAACGCATCTGCAAGACCGCGAATAGACAAACAGTATTTTGCCAATTCACTCAATATAGCTGAAGTGTGAAGAGTCTTGACGGTTGGTGATCAGGCAAACAACGCTATACCCTTTCCGACCTGACAGAAAACAGTAGTGTTGAAATCTCTGGTATTGGATGTTTCGAATTTGTTAAATATTAATATTTGAGCAATTTTGAAAAAAGCTCGTTAAAGAGGAGAAAATTTCCGATAAAAAAGTCACAACTCCCGAAACTCTATCTCCATTATTTATAATTTTAATTTGACGTTGAAAATAGGGTTCCGCGCGCTCTGCCGCTAAAGAGAGTTTATCAAAAGAAATAATTTTTTTATAACATAAAATATCATTTTGAAAATTTGAAAAAAATCTAGTATCTTCTTAACACTTGAATGAATCGAGTCCCGTAGAA
>NW_019291077.1:47640-107401 GCF_000500325.1 Leptinotarsa decemlineata
ATCACCAAGTGATTATCTTCAAGAGGAAGATCAAACTTCCTTCCTCTTGAAGATGATCACTTGGTGATGGAAACACGTGTTGGGGTGTTGAAATAACGGTTTGGTGTTGGGAGGAAGATCAAACTGTTTGATCTTCCTCTTCAAAATGATCACTTAGTGATTGAAACACGTGTCGAAGTATTAAAACAACGGTTTGGTGTTGGGAAAAAACTCCAGTAATATTCACCAGTACAATAATCTATTCGGTTTTCTCCAATCAGGTATTTTGATTGCCTTTGGTTGTGTAGAGAGCAACCAAATACATATATAAAAAAATGTTACACCACAAGGATCACTTAGGCTACTCTCCACTGGACACAGGTAACTGGAGCGGTGACGTGAAGCTGCGCCACCCCAAGAGCCTGATAAAAACTTCTAGGCAGTATTCGTCTCTTAGAGATGCTCAATATCGTTTGGATGATTGAATCGACGATGATTTCAATATTTGCCTCTGGGTATTGCGGCAGAAATAGCAAGCAGTTTGACACGAGATTCGTAAATCAGGCCGTTAGGTAGACAACGATCGCTTACTTGTGTTTAGTCTACGTTCAAGGATCGCAAAAAATTCAGTCATCAGTCATAGTGGTGTCCCAGAAGGAGGCACCGATAAGACTTATTCAACTGATATATTTCTACAAGAATCTAATCTAATTATTGTTTGACGGTATATAGGTCAATGTTCCCTACTAAGGTTTCAAGGCAACTATATGAGGCAACGGTCTCTTCTCCAACTCGAATACGACTAAACTTGCAATGTAAACAAAAAAAAATCAAATATGGAATACACCTAATGATAACTCAGTTGTGATAAAAAATGACTTGTGAGACCTAAACACTTTCTTGACTTGCTCTAATTTTGAATCAAATTCTGAATTATTTGAAGTGAGAAATTACACCGACGGTCTTGAGCCAGCTTTTTATAGTTTGGTTCTCGATAGGAACAGTAAATTCGAAATGTGTTTTCTAGGTGGGCGTCCGTTAATCTCGAACGATATTTGTTTTCCAAAAAATCATTTTTGAGAAAGATATTTCACATACATATATCGAGCCAAACATAGTGGCCAAATTTATAGATAGTTTCTTGAAATTTTCATATTTTTCTGAAATATGTTTGATACCAAATTCTTCAGTATTACTATCTGCAAATACACATCTTCTTGCAAATCAATTATATCTCTATTCGAAGTGATGCCTTTGGCAGCCGCATCTGTCCATTCTGCTGCTCCATCAACTTCAAATGACGATTTAAGAAACGAAGATACCTTGACCATCTCTGCAAAGTCTTGGAATCTTGTAGCAAATTCGTTCCTAAGATCGGCCAGAAATTTTACAAACACTGCAATGACTTCTTCAGAGTTCTTTTCATATTAAAGAATTGCCGGAATATGAATTAATTCTTGTCTTGCAATATCTTTTTCAAAGCTTGCGACGAAAAGCAGACACGTTTTTTATCAGATCACATATTAATTTTCCATTTCCTTGTGATTCTGTGTTGAGCGCATCTGAATATTTCAAAATATCTTTTGAAAAAGCCACGACCAGTATAGTACGCTTGATTGTGCTTTCTGGCTCCCCCCGTATCTAAGATTTGCAAGAAGGAGGTTACTTCTTCTATCAGCCAGAAACGTTCAATAACTTGACTTTTACTTAGCCAACGAACATTGTTGTGTTACAGTAAGTCAGAAAACGCAGAATCACATTCAGAAAGGAACTCTTTGAAATGAAGGTGCTGAAGAACAGAATGAGATCTCATAAAATTAATCAACTTGATCAAGTTGTCCATCACTTCTTTGAGTGTAGCACTAAGTTTTCCACAAAGGGTTGCCTGGTGAATTATGTACTGATACGATATTATACCTGAATTTTTATCTCTGATTCTCCTTACTACGCCTTTTTCTTTGCCAACCATTGCTAGGGCCCCGTCAGTTGAAAGCGAAACCATTTTATCATAACTGATGTTATATTTCGTAATCAAATCAAGAAGAGTGTTTTTAATATCAGCAACAAAAATTTCTATTCTTCGTGTATTACTTCTCGCTGATAATGGAACACTTTGAAATGCAGCGACATCTTTTTTTCTTCAAAAAGTGCCGTGACTACTTCCAACATACATTTTTCACCATCTCAGAATCTGAAAATGGTTTCTGCGTCCAGCACACACGTAGCGATGCATCTATGGATTTATATTGCTCGCTTATGCAACGAACTAGTAATTTTGTCCTTTTTTTTGTGAGAACTGATATATGCATGAAGTTTTTCTTCACAAGCCAAGAGAAATGTTTTTGTGAAATTGCTGATGAGTTGTTTCGTAGTGTCGCTTCAAATTACCACTCTTACCAATAGCCACAGATTAGTTCAATTAGATTAGCTACACAACTTAACAACCTATAAGAGTATAGAAATAAGTAAACATGATAATATCATGAATAAAGATGGTGGAACAATACTTCATAGTATACTATGTAGCTTATTGAAATAATATTTCAATTATTAGATTTACCTGACTATTACATAAGGACATATTGTAAAAATAATTTTTGACTAGAAGATAAGGCAATATTGTAACTTGAGACACAGGTACCTGTAAGGTACCTACCTATTTATTTTTTGAATTTCATGGAATTATTTTCCAGCAGCTTGGCTGCATTAACCTGAGTTGAGACGCTCTGACCGTATAAAGAGGCAGACGACAGGATGACAAGTTCAGTTTGAGGAGTGCCTAGAAGATGACCGTACTACCAACTGTCGAAAGCGCTCGCAGATAATTAATAGAAGATATAAAGCTTCAAATCTTTTTCTTGGAGAAGATCACTTGGTGAACAAAACATGTGTCGAGGTGTTAAAAAACGGTTTGGTGTGAAGAGAAAACTCCAGTAATAACATGTTTAGAAAAGACTGATCATGGTAGGGGATGCATTATAAGAAGGAAATATATCATGATCAAACAGAACAAGAAACAATGAAAAGTGGAGGTGATCTTTTGAAAGAAAAAAAAAAGAACAGAATGACATTTGATTATCTTTATGAGCAATTTCATCAGAACCGAGTCAGCAAAATGAACCGTTCATATTTTTTAGAGAAATTACATTTTTTAAAATTTTTTTCACTTTTTTTCAAACTCCTCACAATGAACTGTAAAAGAGTTTTCATTTGCTGGATTTGATTACTCCCGGTTATGAAATACCAAGACGAATATTATTCCACCTTCATCGTCGCAGCTGTGTAAATTTCAGTCGAATATTATTCAGTGCTGGTTCGCTCTGCGCGTTCTCTGAAGCATAACTCGTAATATAATAACATGAACTTTGCTCTGCTCGTTTCAATTCCCGACTGGAGAAATGACATTTTGGTCACCAATTCACAATGAGACCTATTCTTTGCGACCAGGCATATGAATGTGCTTGAATTATATCGTGTCAATTTTCCTGAAATCATTTCTTGAATATTGTTCCTGGATATGAATGCTGTATGAATATGATTTTCCCAGACACTGGACTATCGTTTCGGGAATCCCAATTTCAACATTGGCTTGCTCAATAGTATGAAGTGAATTTCAAACTGAAAATAAAAAGATGTCTTTTGTAGGTTCTGCAGAACGATTATTTTCATAATAACCACACAAGCTTGCAGCCAATTTTCGAATGTAATGCCAAAGGCAGCTTTTTGTTAATTTTTGGAAATGATAGTAAACATTTCCTGACACGTAAGATTTTTGAGTTAAGATTTTTTTCACAAAAATTTTATGAACGCAACATTCCAAGTTTGCTTTTCCCCTAAATCGAGGAAATTTTGAAAATCTGGCAACACATCGGCTCTGCCCAGCATTCGAATCTGCTTCCGCTGTATATGAGACTTGTAACGTTGCCTCTCGAAGTTTCCAGAAAATACCAGAAATACGGAACCGCCATAAAAGAAACAGGTTGACAATCGGATCATCAATATTGGTTTAACGCGACTAGCGGTGGATTAGTATAAATATTAGTATAAATATTAGAACTACCATAGATATTGAAGATAACGAAATTTGCGTTAATAATTATAATTATGTTCGCTGTGACTCTAATAGTAGATTTACGGGTGGTGTTATTTTGTATATTAGAAATGACATTCATTATTCTGTATTCAAAACATTCAAANGAACAAGAAAGTAGAAAATCACGAAATACTTATAGAAGAACTACTTAAAAACTACTGCAGAATATAATGTCGCATGTCTCTAAAAATCCATTTCTTTAACTCCCATTTGAATTTTTTCTCAGAAAATTTGGGTGCTGTAAGTGACGAACAAGGGGAAAAGTTCCACTTAGACATACTGACAATGGAGCAACGTTACCAAGGCAGATGGGATGCGGCAATGATGGGGAATATTGTTGGTTCCTTATAAGGGAAAACGATGAAACATATAAACGAACATTTGCGAAAAGGTTATGCACGAAAGACTTCATTACAATGTTTTTTCATATGTAATGTAAATAAAGTCTGTTATTCTCAAAATATATTTTGTTTTTTTATCTTATTTTGATCTTATATTTTCCTATAATATGTGAATTTTTTTCTCATTTGTTGGCTAGCATTATCATGTTGATTCAGATAATTGAAAAACTATTTCGGAGTTATTGCTGATTCAAAATAACTGCCATTATCGAAGATTTTTTGGTTATCATCAAATATTTCCATAATTCAGGATTATAAAATATTCTTTTCATGTAACTTCATCTCTACTCATTCCTTCAATTCTTTACCCGCCCTCTTTTAATCTTTGGCAATTTTGCCGGTGTATCATTCCTGGTCTTGTTACTCTTTATTTATCCAACGGCTAGCAGAAGGCACTCAATATCTCCAGCTCATCATTAATTCAAGTTTTTACCTTTTCTCAGTCTCTCTATCCCAGCCTCACTCCGTTTTCTCTGAGTATCCATTCATTTCTATGCTCATTTATTTTCGTTTCATCTCTGCCCGTACTCACGTCTACGTCTATCACTCCTTCATTCACATATTATCAGGAACAAAAACTGAAATTGAAAGAATGGATGCCGACGTCTAAAATGAAAGTACAAAATAAGCAATTCCGTGTCTTGAAGATACCAACCAATAATGGTTTTCCAAATATAAAAATTAGTAAAATGTGTTGCATGGGTATCAATACGAGTACGAGTACAAAATTACATTAAACATTGATACGTTCGTTAGTCTTTCAAATTCCAAAGTCTTAGTAATACATCGGCTACTTTCTCTAACAATCATCTGTTACGATGTTGTCCTGACCAAAAAAAAAAAAGGTTTGGTAGATGGAAATCTACGTCATTAAAAATAAGGAAAAGATTGAATTTCATATCCTGAGAAAAAAATGTTCCAAATTACGAATCTCTATTGGCAGCTTCTCTCTTCTATTTGACGACCAGAACCAGATACTTGTAATGCACCATTTGAAACCTTTGATGTAGTACTGAATATGGTGAATTATGTACTGATACGATATTATACCTGAATTTTTATATNAAACTAATTTTGACCAAGCAGCACCATAATGTATTCAAAATTTCAAATTCATTTCATTTATACGACCGGTTTTCTAGATACGAAATGACAACAGCTTTCATAAGTACTAATAATTTAGGCAGAACTATGTTTGATACAATACCCAAACGAAATAGAATAAAAAAATCAGGTATATTATATAGAATAGAGCGTGGCGAATGCTCTGCAGTATATACAAGCCAAATTTTGACGTATGGCTCCGTGAACACGTCTGTTTGGACAGAAATTCTAAAAATAATAATTGTTTTTATTGATAGGCAAGAAAAAAATATAATGTATCTGTCTGTCTGTTTTAAATCTGTTTTTCCGTTAATCAGCTGTCGTTCCCATACGAAGGACAACTATCAGAAGTTGAGAAACTTATGCGAGCTAAAGACTAAGGAGGTCTTGCCTTCTAACGTGTGATTCCGATATAACCCACCCACGTACCTATCGAAAGACATAATTTAAGTTCTGATCATATCAGTGACTCAATCAGTATGTATCAATGTATCATCAATGTATTATCATCTTCAAAAATAAAAACACAAGATAAGCGAAGATTACCTCAAAATGCTACATATATGTAATAAAGGAAAGAACATGAATTTGTTGGAAGACATAGAAATCAACAAATCAATTAAAAACCAGAAATATATACCCCTGAACAAGCAACTCGATTTATGTAGGTCTCCACTCTTGAATTTATAAGTTTAACAACCCCTATAATCTCCAGTGTTGAATTTTAAAGTTGGTACCCTGGTTCGTTCAAATACATGTCCTTCCATCTTACCTAAAAACTCCCGATATAACCAAGATTTCAAATTTCACATTTCAGTTTTATACTTGATAATGAGGTTAACCCGAAACCGGTGGTATGAATGAAATCAACTCGTGGTAATTAAACAAAAGTATTTTTAATCATTTCATTGAAGTCGATATCCAATACTATAAAATTATTATTGCATGTCGTATATTGCCTACAGCAGCAATGTATCCATATGCAGAAAACTCCTCAGCATTTTGAATCAGTTTCAGATGGGAAAAATGAACTAATAACATGTAGTTTTTCATCATGAAGAGCTCATGTGAAAATGATCTTTATTGTACTCATTATCTTGGCCGATCTACTATTTTATGCATTTTTGAGTAAATAACTATTTTCTCAGTCAATAATTTGAGAACTCAACTTCATCGCATCAATCAAATCATGAATAAAATTGAATAATGAAATAAAAATGAAAATTTTTGAAAGACATGGAAAAGTATCACATTTTTTTCACTTATTTAATATCATATGTTTCATGCAGTATCTCATCATCCTGTATTAAATCAGACACTCTGTACACAACGTCTTTGCTCTCGTTTTTCTGTTCATGGCAGAATTGTTGTCAGCTTGACTTCAGGCAAATGGAAATAAAAGGAGTTCTTTTCCAATTTACACTTCCTCTGTCGAATGCACTACAACTAACAGATAAAAAAGGTAGTCTTAACGTATAAAATGAAACTTGTCAAGTACCGTCTGAAGCTCCGAAATCGCAAAAACAGAGCACGTTTCTCGACTCTATTTCGAAACGAGAGATGAAAACGTTGCCAGTTATATTTCTGGAGGGCTAGGACTAATTTGAACGGAAGGCATTTTCACATATTTTTTAATTTTTCCTAATGATTTATTTGTGATGCACTGTTTGAAACCTTCAGTGCAGTAATGAATATTACTGGAGTATCATCCCAACACCAAACCGTTAAGGTAACACATCGACATGTGTTTCGATTACCAAGTGATCATCTTAAAGAGAAAAATTAAATGTGTACAATGCTATCCTTATTTATACCACAGATACCTTTTCTTGGTACCTACATCTGACGTGTCTAAAATTAATTTCACAATATTGCCTTATCTACTAGTATCAATTTAAGAGCCACCGGTAGACAGCTGTTTCCGCCTATTGGGCATCGTCAGTACCGGGCAGGCGGTCCTCGATTGAAGACAAAATGAGAAAAACCAAGAAAGCACTTGATATAAATAACTGCGTAAACGCAAGCGAAACATAAGTGGAATCACCTATTGGTGTGACACCCAAGTCAACTTGCCAAGTTTTTATGTCAGTGTTGGTGTCAGCGTTCAATTTAAGAGCCACCGGTAGACAGCTGTTTCAGCCTATTGGGCATCGTCAGTACCACCAGCTGCAGCTGGTTTTCATCTTTTTTAAAATTTGAGATCTCGTTCATTATTCACCTAAACGTTTTCTTCCTCATGTTATCATCTACAATACCCCTCGAGAAACTGTTATTGACTGCTATTTCCTGTATTGTCGGTTTTTCTTTTGTGAACCTCTCATGTGTGACAGGAAAAGTCAAAAGACGATGCATTAGAATATTCAGCCCAGCACGTTTGTGCTGTCGACAGTTATGTGAACTGTCAGGAATCTACCTACATATACGTGATTGTTTACTTTCTATATACATCCTATTCTAGCCTTCCATATTGGCTCCCCATTATCAAAATGTCAAGAAATTTATACCTGGATAACATTGTACTCATTTTCAGTTCATTCTTCTTCTTGAAGTTGATCACTTGGTAATCGAAACACGTATAGAAGTGTTGAAATAACGGTTTAATGTGGGGACTTAACTCCACTAATATTTATTACTACATCAAAAGTTCCAAACAGTGCATCACAAGAACCTACATAATGACTCACTGGTCAACGGAACTGAATCTGTATCGAACGTACTCAACAAGAATTAGGCTGATACAAGCAGATATTTGGTTTCTGAAGAGCTGTGAAAGAGCTTTAGTTTTTTCAAAATTTGTTGACGTAAATATTCCTATTGAATCTGCAGTTGCGGATGAAGTCCAGAAATTCGCCAAAAAGAAATGGCTTGATTTAGAAATCGATAATCTGTACACTAATCGTAGTCTCTTAGAATTAGATAGCTATAGTCTTTATAAAAATCTTACATACAGATTAGACGAAAGTGATTACGCACAATGAAATGACTTTCAGAGAGGAACGTTTCGGATGATTGTATCAAAATCTACCAGGAAAATGTGTACGCTAAATAGGAAACTCAAAACTCTTATATCTAAGAATAAACCAAAAGGAGCCATTCAGAAAGTCTTAAATATTATCGATAATCATTCACCACAATCGTTTGCTAAGGGAGAGATCAACCCTTGGAACTAAGGTTCAAAATTTGGCATCCCGTCTTCCGAAAAAGTCCTTGAGGATATCGTTGCTAGTATTGGAAGTTCGACTCAATATCAATATATAACTGATTCCTCGAAGAGAATAGATCGGGTGAAAGTCAGGAATAAAATTTCCTGAAAAATGATAACAAATAAACCGAAACATTTGATGAACGACGATAAAAACCAAAAGAAACTTATCAAGCGAATGAAAGACAAAGACGTTTTTGTACAATTATCATTGAAAGTGACATTTTTGATAGTTGTCAAGAGTAGTAAAAGATGATGTTTACAAAGTGGCGCGTTTAAAACATTTTTAACACTAGTGTTAAAAGTATTTTCACACGATTTTTTTCGATCAAATAGCGATAAACAAAACATAATTATTCAATTTTCAAAGAAGTTTTATTATGAACAATGGATAAAGATACAATTAAAATTTGTTACACATATATTATATACATTGATTACATTATTATCATTATTTGTGAACATCAATATGAAAAGTACAATCAGAACAACTGCTGATATTGATAACTTACGATGTTGAAGAGCCTTGTGATATATCTGAACTAGCTGAGTTGACAATTTCATGGGCATTAACATCTAATTCTTGAAATGAACGGGACGATGCTGTAACGCGCTAGCTGTTTGGATTATTCTTTCAGCAATAGCCTTTATATAACAAATAGATTGATCAATGCAACCCTCAGCTACTGTTGTAGACTTCCATCCTCCATGCTTCTTAATATATGTTTTATTTGCTCCTGATTCTGCTAGCAAAGAAGCAGAAGACCTTCTGAAACAGTGACCTGTATATACCTTTGATTGCGGGAGGTTCCGGAATTCAGCAATGGTAGAGAGCATTTTCCCAAACGTGTTTATACCAACTGGGTTGGCACTGAATTCATAATTTTAGTATTTCAGAGGAAAACGTTGATGATTAATAACAGAAGGGCGTAATGCAACGTATTTATTAAAATAGTCAATGTTTTTTTTCAACAATGCAAAAAGAACGTCCTATTTTCGATTTTGTATTTGGAACTCGAACAATCAATGATTTATTCATTACTTCAATGTCTTCTATTAATAAATGACATAGCTCTTCACGCCGGCAGGCTCCATATATTCCAAAAATAGTAGCAACTTTCATCATCGAATATTTTCCATCTGGCGCCTCATTTATAAACCTCTGGACTTGTTCAAACGTGAGAGTTTTTGATTTTTTCTGGCCTATAACAACACACATCCAAACTCATGAAGATGAACTCCATGTTCGAAACAAAAATAAAGAGAATTGAATAAACTTGATACATCTCAATTGTATGTTTATGAAAAAGAAGACTCACATCTGGGTCGATTCGATTCATTTAGCCAAAATAAGGAGGTAAATAATAATTTCATAATGAGACAGAAAAACTATTTTCCCTGCTTATTAGGACCAGTTAAATCGATTTAATTCTGTATGAATAACTTTCTGTACCCATATTTTCTACTCTACAAAGCTCAAGAATTCTTGACACTTTGAATATTTCGAGTAGCTTACTGATAGTCTCGCAAAAAATATTTCTTCAGTATTCATTGCGACCATACAGATTGATTAGACCCGGTATTTGTGACCTCCAACCGTTCTGCTGTCAAAGTGATTTCGACTTCAGGTCCAGAAAAAAGTAGGTATTTTCAGCACAGCCAGGCTTTTGTGATGAACCTTTCGTTATATATACCCTGAATAGGTATATGTATGCATTCTTCAATAATTTTCTACACTCGACATATTTCGTGAATACAACTGAGAGTTTTTTCATGAATTTATATCGGTAGAATATATTTTTTCTCCAGTGTTGATCTATTGGGAACACTTTCCCTTCACTAGAACGAAAATGATGTCTCTAGATGCGCGTTTTGCTAACCAAGTGAGCATCTTCAGTAGATGACTGGAACTAATTGTCTCAGCTATGTTATTGTTTTTATATGCATTTAGATGAATTATTACTTGGCATAATTACGTAGTTACGTGAGAATGCGAACAATCAGTGATGGAATATTCATCACCGTTCATATATCTCAATCCACATCGAATATCTGAACTTTCGAATGCATCTAAAAACTTGTTTTCATGTACCGGTCTCAATAATCTCAAGTATTCCTCAGTAATTCTGTAACATGTACCTTCTCTGGTGTATGAAATCAAATATGTGAAACAGGTTCTTCGTAGCAAGTTATCACAGTCCGCTCAGTTTGACCAATATATTTTTCATAGCCATCCTCAAAGCTCATTTCGTGAGTCCCAGACTTTTTCAGTTTCATCATTTTGACTTTCAAACTCCCCAGCACGAAAAAAATTATGGACAAATGTATTCTTTTTTATAGAAGGTAATTTTTTGTTGAGCGAAATCACTCAACTTCATCCAAACATCAAGTTTTTGTATAAAAAAATATCAGTACCAAAATCCGTGGCGCCATATAAATTTTGTTCTTACTCTGCGTTAGGTATGAATTTGTAAAATGGAAACATATTCCGCTCGATTAGTTTTGTTTTGTTACTGTGGATCACTCATTGATAGGAAAATAATTATGTTGATCTCTTAACAAACGACTTTAGATACTACCTCTATATTCGTGTGTCAAAAGTTTGTGGTAGCATAATTGAATGAGTGGAATATAAATTGAAAATTACTAGATATTCAGGAGGGACCTTTCATAATTATCAATAACTCTGGAATATGCATTCATATGAGTATTGCATTAAACATCGGTTTCAATCGTTGATTATATTCATGAATGAGTATTCGCCTAATTCTGATTGTCCGTCGTGGTAGCCTGAGGACACTGAACATTTTCATTGAAATTTTCAGGAGCACGAATCGAACAATTACCAGCTTCTGGTAATTGTTCTATTAGCAATTGATATTTACACTGAAACATGCGTCTAAATATCGTATGGAAGTTAAGTTCATAATTAGGTTAATAGTGATCTGAGATCACGAACTTTCATATTTATACCACAACCAATGAGAGTTCGAGACAAGAATAGCAATAATAGTACTGATGATAATGAACCTTGACTTTCACGAGAAAACGTCTTGGCGAGAAAACTAGCAAGGACCGACCCCTATCATGTCAGAGTTTTCAACTTATGGCTGGAGGAAGGGAAGCCGATTCTGAATTGGTTCATCGCTAAACACAAAATTTTGTCAATCCTCAATATATTAGTTGTTATTGAGTATCTCATATTTACGAATACTCTCTACTTTGATCAGAGAAATTGCTGGATGTGAAGGAAATCTGCACATTGATAGATGTGTAATACAAGACTCCTAATCTCTATATGGTTTGTGTCAGCTATCGAAAGGCAGATGTGGACCGGTCTTTGCCATTGTGTCGATTACGAAATGGATGTGAAGTTCGTCGATTGAATATCCTGCAACATTTTGATGCCGGAGAGATGTATATTTACCTCAAAGTGGAACAACGCTACAGACAAGAGGCCAATGGAACCGAATAACTTCTTCAAGTTTGTGACACTGATAACTGGTTGGAACTAATTTATAAACAGGCCCACATCAAAGTTACAGAAATCACTTGACTCCTGCTGCTTCCCAAAGATGAGCCGATGCACGAGATCTTCAGCAACATACACCTGACCTTTGCTTTCTTCAGGAACTGTGGACTTCATCAAGGCCGGCCAATCATTGGTGAACCGTAGTGATAAATGTAGGAGTTCCTAACGCAAGGTGCAGAATTTGTTGCAGAACGCACGAAACCCTAATGCTTTTGCTACCAGCATGTCCAGTTCAAATCTCAGCCTATATACGGTAACTCTGAAAATGGTTCATCACCACGATAATGTAATTTTCTCCGGGAGATATTGGATCTTATGTATGAAATAAAAAGTTCTGAATTCATTGTAACTATTCATTTCCCACCCTCAGGCTGATACTAAAGAATAAGCCTGGTGTACTATTCTTCAACCATCAGCTCCGGGTGGGATGAATATCATTCAGAAAAAGAAGTAAAAACGGATGGGATATTTGTTGAGAGTTCTCTTTGAACTCTGCACACTTTATCACTTGAATAGTATAGTTGTTCTGATTGTTGTACTTCTTGATGGAAGGATGTCTTTTTTACTGTAGAATCTTATGGCGGCTTGCCGCAGTAAGACAGAAATTTTAGAGGGGTGGTTATTGGTTGGTGATTGCGGCGTACCCTCCGAATATGTCTGAGCTTTAGAAACGGGCATAGTAAGGATATGTATAATGATAAATAACGGTATCTTTGTACTCACCGACTGGAATAATAATGATGGCGAATTAAAAACTCATTGCTAAGATGACGCATTTCGAGAGAAGTCAACCATATCATCCTCTATCATTGCGAATATCTTAACACAGCAATATAACGTGAAATTATAAACAGACGATTTCAATGATCACAGTCAACATAATAATAATAATTATAATCATGTGAAAATTTCTGTAGAAAATCGTAAATAAACGACTGATGTGGACACTCGAAAGTAAAAACCAAATCATCCCCGATCAATCCGGATTCAGACCACTCAGAAGTACTCTGGATAATATCGTTGACCTAGAAAGTCAAATACACGAAGCCTTTGCCAATCAACAAGGAATGTATGGCTATTTATTTTGATATTAATAGAGCCTTCGACACAGCATGGCGTCACCATATCCTAACCAAACTTCAAGGATGGGGCTATCAAGGTAAGATATTATCCTTCATTCAAAACTTCTCAAGTGACTATTTCGGGTTCGAGTTGATGTATTATTATCTCAACAGAAAGATCAATATAATGACATTCCACAAGGCTTCATTATTAGCCCAACTTTGTTCTTGATAGCAATCAATAATTTGTTACAATCACTAAAAAAAACAGCTCAGGCGAGGCTATATACCGATGATTTGATGCTGTTTGCAAAAGGAAAAAACATCAATAACCTAGGAACTTTTCACAACAGCAAATAAAACTCTTCGAAAATTGGTCCAAACACACGGGTCTCAGATTTTCGCCAGAAAAAACCAAATGCCCATTATTTTCAAAAAAACCATGTGAAACAATTCCAGTTATTAAACTGAACAATGTAACTTTTGACTTCTGTGACCACCATAAGATTTATGGGAATGATATTCGACCAAACACTGAATTGGGAAGTATCATATTGAGCAACTAATTTTATCATGCCAAAAGGGTTTGAACTCACTTAAACATTTAGCTGGTAAACAATGGGGGCGAATGGCTCAACTTTTCTTCTACTTTAAAGATCAGTGATACGTTCAAAAATAGATTACGGAAGTATTGCTTATGCTTCAGCCAAGAAAACTACGTTGAAGCCCCTGGACAAAATACATAATTCTGCGATACGTATCATTTTAGGAGCATACAGAACCAGTCCAGTTGGAAGTTTATATTGCGAAATTGGGGAACCACCATTGAGTCATCGCAAAATGCAGTTGAGTTTATCGTATGAATCAGCAGTTGCAACACATGAAAACTATCCAACTTACAAGAACACGATAACAAATCGGTTTCTTACCTCATACGACCGACCAAGAACAGACCTCCCCTATTACTAAAGGATCAGACGATATCTTGACTCAATCCAAATCCAGAAATTTCCTTCTATATATCCCACAAATATTAGTACTCCACAATATGCTACTAATACTAACATCATTATCCAGAACTTCAGGCAACTGCTCATTGAGTATAAGGCCTACAAAGAAATATACACAGATTTCTCAAAAACTGATGTAGGAGTAGGTGCCGCAGTAGTAATTGATCAAATGAATTTAACTTTCAAACTTCCGAAAACAGTAACAATCCTCACAGGGGAACTTTTAGCCATTCTCCAAGTACTTCTCTATGCAAAATCAGATGGAGCTGAACAATTTATAATAATCTCTGACTCGCGCAATAGTCTACAAACATTCGAAAAAATGTATGTGAATCATCCAATCGGTAAAATTATCAAAAGAGAACTTTAAAATTTGCAAATTTTGAATAATCAAATTATCCTACTTTGGGTCCTCTCCTATACAGGAATAAGAGGCAACAAACAGCTGACCGAAGCGCACGTGAGGCGATAATAAACCCGAACCAGAAGGCCTCATAGACTCCCTACACAGATTCAAAATGATATATTATAAACAAGCTGAGGGACATCTGGAACAGGAAATGACAAAATACACAATCCAAACTAAAAGAAATCAAAACAGCGGAAAGACCGTGGGATCATGAAAATTTGACGGGAATAAGTGATTATGACTCGACTCAGAATAGGACATACAAGTATTATCCATGAATACCTGATATCTCGAGGTGAGGAACCACAGTGTCAAATTTGTGAAATGCCACTCACAGTAAAACACATCATAACGGAATGTCCGATGTTCCAAATACAATATTCCTCAAGATTTGAAAGAAGCTCTAGGACGACATCAAATGAAAAATTTTATTTGCTTTTTAACTGCTCTTAAACTGTATTATAAAGTTGTAAATACTACCTACTGACTTGTAATACATACACTCCGCCGCTAATAACCATCAGGTTGATGCGGATAATAATAATAATAATAATAATAATCATTTCCTTATTTTCACAAATAAGTTTGCACATCAACAGTGTGATAAGACAAATGAAAAGAGAAAAACAGTAATAGAGAAGTCAAACAGTAATAGAGAAGAAACAATATAAAAAATGTATATACATATGAAATGACAAGAATGCGTATATATCTCTGGATATGTACATTTCTTTCAGATATTCACTGACATATGAGACTTCTTTGAATGTAAATAAAATAAAGAAACAAGCCAGTCGAACAAAATATTGGATTTCTGGAAATGGATGTAGATTTTTTTATGGACCTCTGAAATATCATACAAATGGAATTGACGAAAATAGTTTTTAATGATGGAAGTAATATCCAAAAAAAACTATTCATGGCCATTCGTAAGGAACGGTCTATGGGAAAACTGGTGAAACACAAACACAAAAAAATCATCCATTGAAGTTCAATTAGTAACTAGACACGGCCAAAGGCTTTGAAAATATCCAGCACAACAAACCGAGTATTTCTGAATTAATTTTTTCCACAGATGAGTAATATAAATAAGAAGTCCGCTTGTTGATCTCCGCTTCCGAACTCCATATTGATGATCGATGATTGACTGGGATTTCCATATTTTTTTATATAATTGATAGTTTGATGTATAAGTTTAAAAATGTCCTTATAGGATGAAACTGCAGTAACGTTAGTTCCAAATAAAAGTGGTAAAAAAGATAGAAAGTTTCAATTTTTTTCTTCATTATGATTTCCTACCACGTAGTAACGGCTACATCCATCAATTTAATTACCGGTTTGTTGACGAGCGCGTCTGATTAAGGTAGGGTGAGTTAATTACCTGCTAAAAAGTGTATATTCCAGTAAACTGACAATTTGAGAGTGACGTAAAGAAAGAGGAGGGCAGCAAAGTGGTAAATAATAACGTCATCTCGACATTCTCGAGCGTAGCAACATTTTTTTTTATTTTGAAGGAAATAATTCAAGGATAACGAAAAATATATAATCTGCCGATTTCCGCAAGCCGAAATAACAAAAATTCGTCGATAAAGGTTAATGCGTGCAGCTGTGTGATACCTATATTTTCCTCTACGAGTTTTTATTCCTCTATTCTCTATTGACTTTTCCTCTATTTATTACTCTCTCACTCCGTCCTCACTCTGAATTCTGTTGCCATGACGCCATCACAGCTGCTCACAGAGACTCGTTCGTTATGAATATGATGATTGATTAATCAATTAATTGATGGATGTAGCCGTTACTACGTGGTAGGAAATCATAATGAAGAAAAGAGAAATTAAACTTTCTATATTTTTAACCACTTTTATTTGTAACTAACGTTTCATCCTGAAAGGACATTTTTGAACTTATACAAGATATAAGAACATTTTCAAACTTATTCAATATATAAGTTTGAAAATGTCCTTATAGGACGAAACTGAAGTAACGTAGTTACAAATAAAAGAGGTAACAACATAGAAAGTTTCATTTATCTCTTCTCTAAAAATTAATCAATTGATTATTAAAAATTTAATTTCTTTGAGCATTTTAAAAAACATATTTTTTCATAAATACAAGTATGCTACTTAAAAAACATACACTTATTTATTTGCATGCTATATCATGAGATTTTCAATTCATTAAGTTCAATGACATGAAAAAATAAAATAAAAAAAATATTGTTTTTGTCAGATTAAGAGAACCTTTTGATAATCGTCAGATTATGAGACAGCACGTCTAAAATATAAAGATGAACCATATATATCTTAATCTGACGCGCTTGAGTATTTCAAAATGGCGAATTTTGTTTGCACATTATAATAATGGCCGCGAGTTTGCGTCAGATCGAAATCGTCAGATTAATGAATGAGAGCTTTTTTTTGTTGCACTTAACACCCCGTTAGAAAATCTGATGCGCTCGAATAATTTTTTTTTCTTTCCACTTTTTATCCTTACGTACAACCACCCAAATCATGCAGACGATCAGATCAAGTTACCAACATTATTAAAAATACGTAGGACATTAATGCTATCAATATCTGACGCGCTCGAGTATGTCCATGCAACAGTATTTTTTCACATATTGAAAAATCTATAGCCGCTTCTCCCACCGATGAAAAGGTATATATTATGTAACATTTTTTTCTTCTTATCATCTAAGCTTTGCAACCTAATATGTCTCAATGACGCTCGAGTAAATCCCCAGTTTGCATCGTGGGCTCCCCTGCTATAATATTTTATACTGTGTTTCTGAAGCATGAAGTCAGGCCATACTAATAAGGCCAGTTTTGCCAGGTCGTTTTTTTCTTATCAACAGTTTTTTTCAGATGAAGAGGGGATTGATACAAATGATAGAAAGAAGTGAGAAATATATTTTATGATATATTTTGTACATGCTTATTCTTACTATCTTCAGTCATTCAGTGAATCATTAGTAGATTCTCACTGTCAACAAGTAGAGCAGTATTTTGAAAACCAAAACAGAAAATCCGATGCAAAAACAGTAGACGTGGCAACTCTGAAAACGGCGTTCCTCTCGTGCGATTTCTTCTTCATCTTCAGTATATTGGATCTTAATTTTACGTATTCCGGTCTTATTGTGAAAACAATGTGATGACTTTTCTTGACTTTATTTCTGATATGACAAAACAATTATTCAATAACAAATGTCTTTACCTCAAGTGTCTTTGCACATGCAATATGACAACAGTTTCAACCTCACAAATTCAACATCCTCAATTTGCCCTTCTTGATTTAGGTATATGTGGTCAAACTATCACTTTGTTTCATATTAGGTTGTTTCAAAATTTTTGTCCGTTTTTATTTACGAGTCTACTCTGAACTGTAATATTTCAGTGAATGCCCATTCAATTCAATCGAAATCAGCGCCATTTGAATCAGTGTACTTTTGCCAACATAACACAAGTCGATAAATTCCGTCGGAATGACAATTGGGTACTCGGGATCTGATGAAATCGACGAAAGCCGTTTTTCCTAGTCCTGATTGACAAAGGTTCTATCGATGAGAAAGTTATCAGAGTGCTTGAAAAGATAATAGTCGGTTGGGGAGAGATATGGGGAGTATGGTGGGTGAGGCAGAACTTCGACGCTTAATTCGTTTAATTTTGTAACGTTGATTTGTGAAACCTGCGGACGAGTGTTCTCGTGGAGCAGGATCGGACTTCTTCTGTTGATCAGTGCCGGCTGCTGCTAATGTAATTTTCGGAATCTTTCGTCAATTTTCTCACAATGAAAATCTGCTGTGATAATTCGTTTCGGTTGTAGAGTGTTATAGTGAATTACACCAACCACTAATCATCATACAGTTACCAAGGTCTTTTTCGGTGGGATTTCTCCTTCAGGAACTGCTTGGGTGGCTTATTGGCGTCCAATCACTGCCCGAAACGTCTTTAGTTGTCGTAGAGAATTCATTTTTCATCACACGTGAGGATCCAATCCAAAAAAAGGTCATTTCGGTTGCTCAAAAGCAAAAAAGAACAGACCTCGGAACGTGATTAATTTTACCAATCGTCCAAATCGTAAAGCACTTACTTTTAGAGCTTTTTGACCTTCCCAATACGTTTTAAAACTATCAAAAACGGCAGGTGCGTTGACACCCAGTTCTTCCTCTATCCCACGTAACGTTTGTGATGGGTCAGTCTTTATTAGGGTCCTCAAAATCTCCTCCTGGATTACGGACTACTGTAGGTCGACCACTTCAAGGCTCATCTTTGAGGCTTAAATCTCCCGAAGGAAATTTCGCAAACCAACGTTGAACAGTGCGGTCAATAATACTGTAATTGCCAAATGCCTGGTTAATTTTTCGGACCGTTTTGACAGCGCTTTGGTTCAAATTGAATCCGTAGAGAAAAATTAGCCGAAAATCGCTCAGCCTTTAAATAGGATGCTAGGTCCCATCTATCGTAACTGCGAGAAGAAATTTCGAAACAGAGACAGTTTTTTAACTCTGTTCAATGCATACGTCAAATCTCGGCTGGAATGTGCCTCCGTTATATGGTCACCCATATACAATTAGTCCAATTAACAAGTTCAAAAACATGAAAAATAGAGATGAAGGTCCTAAAAAATGAGCGATAGCTCATTCGAGTCGAAATCACCTTTAGAAAATTTTATTCGAAGGATTTTGGTGCAGGGAAAATAAGATAACTCAAGGTATATTATTATTTAAGCAATTTTGAAAAAAGCTCGTTAAAGAGGAGGACATTTCCGGTAAAAAAATCCCGAAACTCTATCTATTTATAATTTTAATTTGACGTTGAAAATAGGGTTACGCGCAACTGTTACGGCATGCGCGCGCTGTTGCTAAAGAGAGTTTATCAAAATGAATATTTTTTTTTACATAAAATGTCATTTTAAAAATTAAAAAAAAATCTAGTATCTTCTTAACACTTGAATGAATCGAGTCCCGATGGTTTATCACCATTTTTCAAAAAGTTATTCAATTGTTAACTAACAAATTTTTTCCCAATCTCCGTTGGCATAAATAATGGGATAAAAGGTATAAATAATTGGCCTATAAAATTTAAACTTCGTGGAGCCCTTTTGATATATATTCCTCACGATCCTGCGATAAAAGTTCATAAAAATTTATTAATTTGTTAATTATGATTTTTTATAACTATTGCAAAATGAAATATCACCATTTTTCATGTTTTTTAACACTTGTTCATTAGACTACTAGTGAACAATCTGATTGACAGCCGCGAACTACTCTTCCACTTCATCTTTCATGTTCCACGAATTAATTCTAGAAATAACTTTTTTTCTACCAAATTTTAGAGAAAACATATTACTCAATTCACCAGTTGTTGCAATGAGTGAACTCTGTGAAAATCACGACATTTATTATGAACCTATTGGTCAAGTTAAGAACCATGTTTGAAAACTTTTACACTCTACTATTGAACATAGTATCGAAAATAAATAGTTGAAAATGTAATAACATCAGTAGTTACCTACTTTTATTTTGATAAAAATATTACTTAAGAACAATAGTTTGAAAATTAGTAAACTGAGAAATATCAACCACCGGTAGCAGTGGTATTTAGACAAAAGTGTTTTTATTAATTTTATTTAAGTGATCATGAATTACCATAAAGTAAACAATTCATCAATCACACATATTGTAAAGTTCTTCTTTTTCGACAGATATAGTAATAGCAATTATATTACGACCGTCCGTCTTGGCTCGATCTAAATCTGGTATCCTTTTTCGAACGCTTTGGCTTATTTCTACAATAGGCAGAAGGCTGTTGATCGGCCGCTCGCAGGTTTTCATTTATCATGTCCATACTCACAGTAGGTTGCTGATTTTCTGGTAGACTATCGGCAGAATGTTGTTCCAGTTCAGAAGGCTGTTGATCGTCTGGTCGAGGGTTTTTATTTATTATGTCTACAGTAGGTTGCTGATTTTCTGGTTGAATATCGTCAGATTGTTGTTCCAGTTTGGAACGGGGTTCAGGTTCAATCGTAACAGAATCGTAACAGCGGCTGAGTTTTCATCTATGTTATCGCTGTCTTCATTTACGGCATCATCCGCTATGTCCACAATTATATTTTGACCTTCACCGGAATCACCATCTTTTAACATTGCATCAAGGTCATCTTCACTTAGTATCTTCGTTAACCTGTCAAATGATGGCAAGACTGATTTTAAACCTACTTTAGGTTTGCAGCCAAACATAGCTTCGTAAGGACTGCGATCGGTGCCGGAGTGGTAAGATCTATTTTTCATGAACTGTACGAATCTTAACCCTTCCGACCATTAGGTGGTTTCATTTGTCTCCTGATTTGCTCTTTCTACGGAACCTCGAGATTGGCTATGACGGGGTTTGCATGTACAATTTTGGGTTCTTTCTTTCCACATTTGGCATAGTTCGACAAATATTGTGAAGATATCCAGCAAATGATATGCGATTTCTTCGGCTCGTTTTGTTTTTAATGCTCTAAGAATCACAAACTTGGTGAGTTGGTCTTGATACATCATGATCAACTTAAAATAATTGTCTGCTTGTGTTTGTATGTCAATTAAGTCGACTTGGCATCGTGAGTTTTATTTACTACGTTTTATGGGCTTAACCACTAGCCCTTTTTTTGGAACAATCAATTTTTTTCACATTGTTCACACAAAGCCAAATACAACGCCACAAACTCTTCAGTAATATTTTTGTACTTCGGTTTGAACTCCTTCATCATCCTATTTCTACCGCCATGCCCAATAAAAATGTGAGTTTCGTGAATAATATCAAACGTTTCATCCAAATAACAGTAATATTGAATTGGTTGTCTATCATTTTTAACTGGTACGATCAATTTTAGAACTGTTCCGATCTTCACTATGTCATACCTCGACAATCGCTGATATTCCTCGGGAGTTTTGCCTGCGATCTTGTCTTTTGTCACTTGCATTTTGGTTAAAAATGAATAATACTCATCGCCAGAAAATAACAGCGTGTTTTTTCCCTTCGTTAATTTTAATTTATGAATTTCTTCGTTAAAACGTCTTTTCATATCCATCTTATTCATGGATGCCGCCATTTTGCGAGATAAACGTATTCAATGCACTCACGTGTTCTCGTTCTCAAACACTGACTTATTACATGGACCACGGGCTGTCGGGCATTATTGATAATGACCGGTCAAAGTGATAAATTAATGACTTTGCCCATCGCTCTTGGATATTATTAATAACGGCCGGTCCTTATTGATAATGCCTAGTAAATCACGTTGTGCGTAACATATATACTGACATAAAACATTAGACAATAAACAATTTTTTTTCATATAGAGTAAAAAATTTGTTATCGAGCAATATATGTCGCATTATAATGAAATAAATATTCATTGAGATATGGATCTACAAAAACACATGACATCAAAATGAACTGAGCATTTCAAACAACCTAATATATTAGATTACTGAGTTGGCCGATCGATAATCGAACTCGTCGAGCGCCCGTCATGTATGAAATACCTTATCGGAGACAATCATCTAAGAAAACCCCAACAAAGAAATGGAAACATGCAACCTCACATCCACTCCTCAATTTTTTCACGTGAATTCGCTTAAGCGGTCATAAATCCTAATCATCCGAATTTCGAAGGCAATCGCTTGGCAAGCCGAACGCGAAATTTCCATTTCGCACCGGAACGGCACCAGTACGTGCCGACGGAATTGATTCCGCGGATCACCTTAAAAATAATAACATTAGTGTTCGAATCCAGCCCGCTATAAACAATAAACGCGTCGGGAGCAAAACAAATTCCAGAAAATAGAGGATCGATTCGGAAGAACCCAACAGCAAGGAAACGAACGTGGTAGGAATTTCAGATGTACCTGAGCAGTGGTGTGGCTGGAATGGGGTTGGAATGATAATTTTTGGAAATAGTGGTAGTGAGAATACAATTAATTCATGTATTTGAGATGTGGAGAAACTGATCTGTTATTTTGAATGGGATCTTTCATAACCAAACGCCATAAAAAATAGGACAGGAAAAGAAAAAATCATTTTGGAAAACTGACCTCTGAATGCAAAGGTTATAATTGTACATGCAGGTCCTCTTTATCAAAATGGGTCTTTTATTATGTCCCGTCGTGTATAAATATTCGAGAATTCATGAGATGACAAGCGCAACCCCTACCCAAGAATTAGGGTTCAAGATCATATATTCAAATACGGTTTATTGAATAAAACTGGCTGACACTTAATGAAAATCCATATTAAAAACACGTGTCGTGGTCTTTGTAAAACCCTTTATAGTGAAAATCATTCAATAAACTATATCAATGACTTCTAAGTATGGTTGATCTCAAGTTCACCGCCTTTTGAACCATTTAATTTGTGAGACAGGACCAAATGAAATGTGTCATCAGATATCATATCAGAGAACACTTATACGTAATTATTCAATTTTTTCGTCCTATTCTTGATGCGACGTTCAGTTAGGAAAGAGCACTTGTAGCTGAATTAGTGTACAGTACAATAAGGTAACAAATGACACACTAAACATTCAGCATGAATTTGCATTCCAGAATATTATAAAAGAAATTCCAATTTTTTGCATGAGTGAAATGAATTAACTGCCTATTTATTTTACACCAAATTTATCACTTATCACTCCGGTATCACATTTTTTATTTCGAACCTAGAAAGTGCACCCAGTAAGTCTTTCCTTTTGTTTTCATGTACTCCTCTGTTTTTTGTTTCAAATTATTTATAGAGATCTGTTTTTTCCATGGTATATTTATAGAGTTCAACACATACTTGGATCTTCTCGACTTGTCTTCTTTACGAGTCTGTATCAGGGCCCAGATGTATTTTGTTCAGGCATTTGTATCAACTTTTTCTGTGTGGTATCTTTGCATTTCAAAAGTGGTGGAGATAGTAGCTTCAAGTAATTTCAATTTAGTCAACTCTGTGTCTGTATAATACCTTTTTTCTAAACTCTTGCAGACCAAGCACGTTTTGAGATCTGAATTATATGCTTTCAAGAATGTTTTCCGGAAGATGAAATCGAGGTATAGGACCCTCCAATTTGTAGGTCCTATACCTCAAGACCTAAGAGACATTCCATGGTTACGTATGAATGCAATACCTGAAGTTCCATTACTTTCGTGCATGTCGTATTTATGGATGCTTACAATTGAGATGTCTGAATTAGAAACTGTAGTAAATGCTCGCCTCTTCCTTTGGTATCAATGTTCCCACAGGTTAGTTGGTGTACATGTCCTCACAGCCAATAATAAACCTGTCTACCTGGCAGGTCCCCACTACCTATTCCATATATCTGGTTGACAGAGGTTTCGTAAGGGTTGCTCTCAATCCAATGACGATTTCCACAGATCCTTCGCAACAGTCATCTTCAATTTGATCGGTGTCAAGTCCTTAATGCAAGAGTTATTTGACGATAGTATATTCATTCCTTTTCTGATGATCATGATTCTGAGGTTCTGTTGAAAGATGCCATGATCTTTCCTCTATAGACACAGGAAAATTTTGTATGACATAATATCAAATGCATTCATGACCTTCATGAGAAGAACTGAATCCGTCACACTGGATTTTAAGGTTACTCTCAATGCAATAGAAGTCGCTCTGAAAGTTTCATATGAATGAATTATCAAATTTACTTCCTTTGAGCATGAGGAAAAAAGTTGTACAGAACCATGGAGCTTGTTATATGGATGTGAGCTTAGACATTACATAATAGTCATGAGAATTCAATAACGAGTTTCGTCAACAACTCATATTCAATCAGTATCCATCGTATTTTAATCATAGAAACGAATTTATAGTATTCTGAAAATAGTCAAGTTGTGGAGAAAATAGAAAAACTTTTCCAAAAAATGTTACTGAATTATCACGTTATCCAGTTCAATTATTGATATTATTCTTTTAAAATCAGATCATTATCTACTTCTGAACTGAATCATCAGATGACTTTGATTTATATAGTGTTATATTTTCAATCGGCTGCGGAGATTTCCATCCTTCAATTTCATATTAACCTATGGTTCGTTTGAATCAGCACAATACGTTTTCATTCGGTAATTCCGCAAAATGGCGAAACCGTAGTCATTTCGAATAATTTCAATATAATGCAAAGGCAAAGTTTTAATTGAGCCATTCATCCTCTGTTCAATCCGGTGAAACTAACTAGTTAATTGGGGTGGCCGTCGGCCAACGCCAAACGCCATTGATTCTGGGTTCGTAGTTAGGCTCTGAAGAGGTAATGCACTGAAAGAGATACGGATTGACCCACCAGGAACTCATTTACCGTTTATACGGGGTGATATATTTCCACTGAAGTGTAAGTAGTAGATGGTGACTCCCAAATACTATTCAAGACGCATAATCATTCGGATGTGAATTATTTTATCAAAAACTATTGATCTACGGCACTATCGATAAAGAATTATTGAAGAGATTGGCACTCCTAAAAACATGTTTACAAAGTCGAGTCGGTCTCAGTTCTCGCGTCAAGATTTTTTGCTTCTATTCATTTTGAATCATAGAAATCCTAGTGTTGTCACTGATTCGTTTCTGCTTTGTCAAAAGCATTGAAGAGAACGATTGAAGAGATCAATCAAACTTTTCATATCGAGTGGTCCAACGAAAAGTATGCACCTTGCTTTTCTCCTTTTTTTGTAACTTAACGCAAAAATGCTCGGACAGGTCAATTTTGCTTTTGAAGGGGACACATTTTGAATGTATTTCTCTACCTGTGCCTTCAACCCCCTAGCGAGGGTGAGTAACAACCCTAAAATTTTAAATGGAAAGTGAGGTGGAGCGATATATCATTTGAAAGGGCACAAAATTCTCTTTTTTATTCTAAGATAATGAACCAGTTATTTCACTCGTTAAGACGTCAACTTTAGTGAAACAGGTGTTGAGAGGAGTATTTCAGTTCTGGTGTTTGGGAAAAGTGTTTGTTTCAGATGAATAATTTTATTTCAATATCAAAAGGTTTTTGAATTCAAATAATATAGAAAAACAACAATTTGAAAAAATCTTCGAAATCGAAGCTATTTCAGAGAGATTTCGAGGGAGGGACTTTGTTGATTCATGGTAATCAAAATAACAATTATATATCGATATTGAGTTCAAAAATATGAATGCCAAATCAGTGTCGAATGTCAGATTGAATATCGTTGAAAGATTAATTATCAACACTCAATAACACATTTGGAAGTATCAAAATGCTTTCATGAAATCAATTATCACATTGAGCTATTTTGAGTACCGCCTTGATTTCCATATTTGAAAACAAATATGTAGATATATTTTACGTTAATTGAATGAATATTTGGTTGAGCTATTTGGAACAGGTAATCAAAATCAGAACTCAGGAAATCTGGACAGAAATTGTTCAATAATTCCACAATTCTACGTAGATATGTCCGATTATGACAGGAACAGACTAACACATCACTAATCCACCTCTACTGAGTATTTTTTTTTTCTTATTAGTCAGTGGGCTATGCTTGAAGACAGGCAGTAAACAAATCTAAAGAAATGTACTTTAAATGTTCAAGCCCGTCTCGGATATAATTACACAGTCGATTGAATGGACTAACGTCTATCAGAAAACTACTCTACTGGCAACAAACGGCGTTGGATTATATCCGACAGGCGTCAGTGCAGGCGATTTTCAATTATGAAAGATCATTGACTTTAGGTCGATGATGGTCCCTATCTTGCACTGACGAGTGGCTAAGGAACCCGAAACCAGTCTGCAAGTGTGCCCGTTCCAAAATTGAAGGTCGACTCTTTCAGTTGTATTGCCAACTGTATATGCCGGAAATTTTCTGTGAAGAATCCTGCACTGACACCTGTCGGATATAATTCATAGCCGTTCGTGGTATAAGCCAGTGGAGAAGTTGTTTTCTGATAGGCGTCAGTTCATTCAATCTACTGAATCAAACTCCTGAGAGTGATTCAATATTAATGACCAACTTATACACAAAAAATATATTATTTAGCAATCACACTCGCTAAAACGAAAACATAAATTCATTTCACTACTTCACTAATCACAAATCTCTTAATTATTGAACAAATATTTCGAACATTAAACAGATATAGACTTTTTTCTTACCCATTATTTCATGACATGCTTTGCGTGGGCTTTAGATTCATGACTCATTACCTGTAAATAAGCCTTGAAAATGTTTAGAATTTGAAAGTTGTTTCCAAATATCAAAAGTAATAATTGAACTGACAGTTCGTTCGGAAATACATGGTGTCAATTTGAAAACTTCGCACCCGTAATATTTTCTTTTCAGTTAACAATATGAGGAATAGAAAAAAGAGGTCAATTACATTGTCAAGTGGGACACTTTCAAGGACTATTTGTAGCCCTCGTCATTCAACACTTTAGGAGGGGTAGATGCTACCCTAAGAATTTTGAAAAAGAAGGATGGTCGAGTGACATATCATTTTGAATGGTGTTCAATTCTGGTTCCAATGGTACCCTGACTTATTATATTTTTCGAGAAATAGCGTTCTAAACTAACAGAAGTAATTATTAGTACGCCTATACCAGAACTAGTAAGAATATCAGGTGGTATGTTCCACCCCTTCATTAGGGGTTACATCAGCTCCAATTAATTTACGTAAAAAGTAGTCTAATAGTAAAACGTGAATAGTAGTTGTGTTTGGTAATTGCTCAATTTGTAATTCTCATTGCAGACAGTGTACAGAAAGTGTTTTCAGGCAGGTTAGGTCCAATGTGAGTGGGTCTATTCGATCCTCCACCGCAACCCGCAAGGTTTTATTGTGGCTCACACTTATTCACACTCGACCAAATAAACCCAGCTGTTCAATGAAGCCGATTAGTTTGTATGGTGAGAGGTCTTTCAGGTCAGATGGTAAGAGTATGGCTCATCCGACCTCTAAATACCTGATTCGGTTCCCGGCGGAGCAGGCACAAAGTATGCTCTACTGTTTCATCGTTAATGAGGTAGTCGGATAGTAAAGGTGCAATATTCACAACTTGATACCCGCGATAACTTTTCCATATGAGGGTTTCTGCCCGACAGCTACACCTGATGATGCCTTGGATTCAACTGTGCAGGGCGTTTTCGCCTTTGGTTTTGGTAAATCATCACTTGAACGCAAACGTTCGCTTACCTGCTCAATGGTGGGTTTGTTCCTCCATCTGAGACAGATTCTGCGTACGTCGCTTAAGAATTTGGTGCAAGGCGGTTGTATAAGGTATCCTGCTCGTGAGGAGACGACTCAGTCGTTTCCTAGCTGCACCACCAAACTTTTTTTTGGTTCAGTCGTTGGATCAAGAGTTGGAGAGTTGGGAAGCTCTCTCTCCTGCTCCAAATTCACAAGGAGGTCAGTTGGAGTCGTAAGCTCGACATCTATCTCCTCTGTAGACTCGTTCCTAATTCAAATTCAGGTGGAGTCGTAGGCTCAGTGTCATTTATCCTTTCGGCATGGATACACACACCTGAGGATTAAGCTCTCATTGGGATGCCATTCAGTTAGGTAATAACAGAACCACAAGTGATTCTGTCATTCCCGTATCCAGCTCACGACTGGAAACTCAAATGGATGCAGAAGATGATGAAATTTTGCAGGAAGATATGTTACATTTTCAGCAGCACTGTGCTCCCCACTTCATTATTTTCTTTCCGTCCGACAGTCTTTAAACGAGAGATTTCTGGATAGATGGATTGGCAGAAGGGGAGCAGTTGAATGGCCTCCGAGATCACCGGATTCAACACCCTTTGATTTTTTCGGGTCCATCTTGAATCCTTTGTTCATTAAACACAACCTTCTTATATTAAGACGAATGTCAGTCAATTCCTAGTGAAGTTTTCCATAATATCATAGGGGAATTCGAAAACAGACCTAATTACTGTTTAGAGCAAAAATAAAGACATACATAAAAGATGTTTGGAATGTCTTTCTCGCGAATACAATTTTATTTTGTAAAAGGACTAACCAACAAATTAAAACTCCCGAGCGTAATACATTTATTTCGGAAACTACTCATCAAAAAATGAAACTTCAGGGTATCATTGAACGCCAGGTGAAATTTGAAAACCCTTCCCAGATGAGATTCTAAGGGTAACATGTACCCCTCCTTAGGGGATGAATCATAAGGGCTACAAATATTTCTTGATAGTGTCCCCCTTGCCTATAAAATTGACATGTTTTTTCGATATTATTCAATAGGAGGAGGATATTAAGGGTGGGAAGTTTTCAATTTTACACCCTGTATATAGTTTCTGAAGAGAAATAAGAATGAAAACATGGACTAGGGGGAAATGAAACCGGTAAACACTAGAAACTCATAATGTAGGGGAGAAATTGATATTTTATTAAAGTTCACCACAGCAAACTCACATACACAATTGTGGAGTGGTTGGTAAAACATGAAACTTGTATACAGAGTTGCTGAATTCGAATAACACTGATGCATTTCTTTTTCTACCATTTAAATTCCAAAATAATTGAACTTCTATAAAATGCATGGATTGGTAAAAAAAATTTTAGGTTGCCTCTTGATTTTCACTATATCACTCTCATTCAGTATATCCCTATTTGAAACATCCCCTATACAAGTCATAGAAAAAGTATAGTATTCTACTCGTGAGAAATGTTAATTCTCGCTCGAATGATTGACGACACTCTCCTCGCGTTGACAAACATTTCGAAATTTTCACTTCTATCTCGTTAAATGAGAGACTATGAATAGATTCTCCATGAATATTAACTCACAGGTAGAGCTTTCTCCGAAACAAACATTTTTGGTGAACTGGTGGGAGGGAACTCGGTCAGTTCCAAATCTTGATTGATGTCACGGAAGTTGTTCTGAACATCTCACTGAGTAGTTTAACCTCGTCAAGGGTATTAATCGCTCTCATTATAATTCAAAGTTAATTCTGCTTTCATGAGTTAAACTTGTTTTTTTGCTCAACGTCAACTGCGCTCAAAGAGGCAGAGAATTTGTTTGCCTTCAAGTGAAACACTTCCATTATCTTCTTGTCTACATTATTCAGGATATAAAGCATCCAGCTCACTACGCTGCAACAAATTATTGTTTTAATAATTCAAACAGCTCCAGGCGACGAGGATGTGGAAAGATTTTGAGCCAACCCTCGAAGATAAACACGCTGTGCTGAAATCTTTGATGTCCAAATATTAACAATGAGATTTGCAGGCATACACTTCAATTCGAGAAAATCTTGAGAAAAAAGTAATGGCAATGATAAAATTGTATGAAGTTCCGATGTTCACTTTAATTTTCAGTTGCTAGTGAGATCTTCAATCCTCAACTAGTTATCGAAAAAAATATAGTACAACATGATGATGTGAAAAAAATTTGGGGTGATATTGATATCATTCAATTCCAGCTCTAGGTTTGAAACAACAAAAACTCAATTTCATCTTCCTCTTGAAGATGATCACTTGGTGATCGAAACACGTGTCGAGGTGTGAAAATAACGATTTGGTGTTGGAAAAAAACTCCAGTAATATTCGTATATTTTTATGTCAAAAATATTCGTTCAAATCCCGCTCGAGACGCCACTGAACTTAATAAATTGAATCACGTTCGGGCTAAATTAGCTTCTCAATGTAATAAATACCATCGCCAAATTACAACAAAATCAGGTAGAGAATGTTTGAGATATTTACGAATAACTTTTTTTTTATTTTTATTTTAACACCCTGTATCTTTGCTCTCATACATTAGTGATTTTTTCGTTAATTCGTTAATACAAAAAAGTGAGCATCATCGTAAAACTCCTGTAGGTTGTGATAGGATTCGAGCAAAAATTTCAAATACTTCAGATGAGGAATAAATACCTCCAAGACAAAAAAATTCAACAAAACTGTGTCTGTGTTTCAGGTTTCACTCCCTTTTCATGGAGTATACTTACCATTTTGAACAATGAATCTGGAAAAATCGAATCTTAAATAGGAGTCATCTTGAATGGAGTTTGTTATCAGAAGTCATAGTAAAATATAGACTGTTCAGACTCTCAATGAAGAATATAATCGCGATTTAGTATGGAAGTATCAAATATCTGCTGAAAATATCCCAGTAAACCAGTGGTTAACAAACTGGAATATATTGAATTTCCTCACAGGATATCCAAAGCTAATATTCGTGATGTGACTGTTCTTTTCCAATTATCATTTTCAATGAAACAAAGGATTCTGAAAAAATATCGAGAAGAGCAGCTGATACTAGCTGCAGCTGCAAATCGCAAGAACTGAATAACTGCTTCAATGATTTTATATGGTTAGACGGGGCAAAATTTCTCCAAGAACGGAATGTACAATCGAAGTAATAGTCATGACAGGACTTTTGAAATATGGTTCTGGGAGTCATGAAGCTTTTACATGTTTTGTGGATTACAAAAGGAAATAATGATGCCAAATACCAAAAATAGTATACGATGCAGAAAAACTTAAAGTCGTCTCATTAATTGACTTTACTGCACTCCACTACACTACACTTCGAGATGTAATGGACTTCTTTTTCTCTACTCGACTGTTACGTCTTTATTGTTATGCAGATACGGGATATTAGTAAGAAATATTCAATACGGTAGTCTAAAAAACTGAATGGGATACCGCAGACTGAGAATGAGAAAACTTGGTGACAACAGGATACTGCTTTTGATCATGATACAGGGAGTGTCGAAAAAAATCTGAAAATGAATGGGATAGGTGACCATTGAAGGTCTATACTTTTTCTACTCCGTTCGTCAGTCGGATTATCACATCGCAAAGTTATGTTTTGGTGGATTTTGGAAAAAACGAACAAACTACCAGAAATATCATGAAAAAATGAGAACCGCACTGAGTTTCCAAATGCCTATACAGATTCGAAGAGCATCCAACTATTTCTTCATGATGAGCTGCGTTGAGAATGGTCAACAAATTGGAGCCCCTCCTACCATTTGCTGGATGATGATCTGTTTCTATGTTCAAGATGTGGAAAGATTGAACTTTTGATTGTTTTCATTTTCAGTACAATAAAAAAGATATATTTTGTTTGTTATTTATTCTTTCACAAAATACGGATTTAGGTGGAATTTTGCCTCGCTTTCTCTTAAATAATGATACGATATAATGAAACAAATACCTCCAGAATAGTTCATTTCAAGTTTAGTTATATAATACATAATTCAAATTGTTATTAATATTCCCATCATGTTTTGAGGAAATGGTAAACAGTTATATTTAAATGACTCTCACATACTGTGATTTTGAAAATCTTATAGGAAAATTCCAATCATTGACAAATGACACCATGTAGTGAAAATACATCAGTGCAAATACGAACACAAATGAATAGTGTATACTAAAATAGTGATCTTCAATTCTTTATTTTGAGGATATGGGATACAAACTCACAACTGGAAAAAACTGGATGTATTTTCCGCGAATATAGACTTTAATATGTTATTTTACTAAATACCTATATTATTAGTGGAAAAGAGTTTTGAACTCGAATATTGTCTAGAGTAGAGTAATACAAAAATTTGTCATTAGAGACATTATTAGTAGAAAAAAAAACTTGAATTCAAGCAAAGTCAGAGAAGAAGTCCTACCTTGAAACCCCTCAAATTGTCCACCACACAAGCTAGTAACGCATCTCTTCCAACGGTAACTGTGACATTCGGTATTGGCTCTGCAAATCGTGGGAAGGCCAAATCTGAAAAAGAGATGAACTATTTGTGAAGCGAATTGGTGTCTTGAAACGATAGTCAAGTTGTAAAGGAAACTTAGCAACATGTAGAAAAATATAAAGAACATTCACCCCACTATTTCTCTAATACAGAAGGTGATTATGTCTCCTTACATGTTTTTTTTAATCATTTCTGTCAGTATATGTTCCTTTGGTTTTCTCTTGAAAAGTATCGGAAGAACGTTAATGTATACAGGACCCACATGAAAGTTAAAATATACAGAACTTTGTCCAAGAATGTGGATCACGTTTATATAATTGTCAAGAATGATTGAAAGCTCACTTCTATTTTTCTTATGAAAAGTTCGATGATTGAGATAATTGAAAATTGTCAAGTTGTATCTATCTAATTGTGGAATGTTGTTCTGAAGATTTTGCCACAATGTGGCAAAAAAGCAATGGTTACTTTGTTGATTCTTCCGTGAAATATCGTCTAGATAACTTATTGACCTTCCTCAGGAAAGCAGTACAGAAAGATGAGTAAGTTATTATCAATATCAGATAATAATTTACTCATTTTGAGATAAATGTGAAAACGAAAAAACACCTTAATTCTTCTGCAAAATCACTTCAGGATCAATAAATAGAGGAAAAACGTTACCTCTGTATAGTAGTGTGAACCTCATTTAGCGAAATTAATTGCAATGAATCCAAATTGAGGTAGAAAGCTCTTCAGCTATCACTTCTCCAACTTTTTACAAAAAATATTCATCTGAAAGTTACTTCTATGGATGATCTACACATATTTGTAAAGATTACTTTTTGAACTTAACACCTTTATTGTCCATGTTCAACAAATATAGAATGTGAAGCTACATATTCAGTACCGAAATTACAAAAAATAAAAACTACTTCTCGATACAGTCTATAAATAATTATTCGGTTGATTTCAGAAAAGACAAAGCATCTGACAAATCCCAAATACTCAATTGTATCATCTAAAAGAACAATTTATTCAGGCCAGTCTCAACTCCCTACACTGTAGGTTAATGGACTGACACCTATCAGAAAACAACTACTCCCCTGGCTAATACCACGAAGGGCGTTGGATTATATCCAACAGGTGTCAGTGAAGGATTTTTCACTAAAGTTATTCCTTCATATGCTGTTGGCGATACAAATGCCGCAATAGATTTTCAATTATTGGAACACACTTGCAGACCGGTTTCGGGCTATTTGGACACTCGTCAGTGCAAGATAGTGTCTATCATGATTTCCGATAATTGAAAATCGAATTCTCTCAGAGTATCGAGTGGTTACCTCGTTCACAGGCAGATGAGGCGACGACAAATCAGTTGTTTGTGGTGTGCTTCAGCCTAGTTCGAGGAATGATACTCTGAAAGAATTCGATTTTCAATTATCGGAAATCATCGACTTCAGGTTGATGATAGACGATCACTACTAGTAGGAGTAGCGTCGGTTGGGGCAGACGGTGACGTCATCACACCAGCCAGGTTGCCTCTCAGCAAGGTATCCAGTCAACCAAATTGTCACGTGGTGTCCTGTCACCAAGTGGTGAACCAATCAGAGTGTACCAAATTGTCACGTATCGTCCTCAAACTGTCACGCATAATCAGAGCGCATGCTTGTGCATCATTGTGGAGGGAGATTCGAATTTTCTGTGTACATAAATAGTTCAGGCAGACAGACACGCCGTCACGGCAGTTTAGACATAATAGTTAAAATAATTTAAAAAAGTTAATAGTTATAACAATTGAACCCAGGACGTCCGCGTAGTAGACATTGTCCTTAGCCTCTACACCAACATAAGATATTGAAAGTAACTGCGAATGATACGTATTAACAGCGTTAGTTTTATAAGAAATTGACTTATTCATTATACTTGACAACATTTTTTATTTCCGTAGAATGTAATCGTCATTATCATGTTGAAGATACGCGTTGTGGACTCAACGTGGGGGCAATGGGGGTATTCGACAATGACATTTCAAAATACGTTGTTTTGCATGAGTTTCGACAGTTTTGCGTTCGTTTTTTGTGCTATCGTTTTTCGTGTGACAGTTTTCTGTGTGTTTTCGACCGTTTTTCGTTCGTTTTCCGTGCTACCATTTTGCGTGCGACCGTTACGCGTGTGACCGTTTTTTCTGCGTTTTCGACAGTTTTTCGTGCGACCGTTACACGTGTGACCATTGCGCGTGCGTTTTCGATCGTTTTTCGTTCATTTACAACAGTTTTTCGTGCGACCGTTTTCCGTGCGTTTTCGATCGTTTTTCACTATCTTGCACTGACAAGTTGTATCGCCAACAGCATATGCAGGAATAACTTCAGTGAAGAATCCTGCACTGACACCTGTCGGATAATAATCAACGCCCTTCGTGGGACAACTACTCCCCTTAGCCAGGGGAGTAGTTGTTTTCTGATAGGTGTCAGTCCATTAACCTACAGTGCAGGGAGTTGAGACTGGCCTGAACAAATTGTTTCTTCGGATTATTTGTTTTCGAAAAATAAAGAAACCGGAATAAATTTCCACTTTGTAGCACTGAATTTCCCTGAAAAAATGAAACTATTTTGAGTCATTTCATCAAAATTCTATTTAAATATGAATCGATAGTAATANTTCCCTGAAAAAATGAAACTATTTTGAGTCATTTCATCAAAATTCTATTTAAATATGAATCGATAGTAATATTTACAGTAATAGTTACAAATAAACACAAAGCGAAGTTTGAAAAATGACCACGAAAGGTGAAATAACATCTGTATTATTAGTTTTGCAACATGGAACGTGACTCTCAGGGCCTATTTATCTGTTTGAAATATGGTCAAAATCTGTTTCCCGTTAAAAATGTCACCCTTCTACGAATGACAACTCTCAGAAGTCGAAACTTATGCGAGCTAAATACTAAGGAGGTCCTATCTGTCAACGTGTGATTTCTAACACGAGTTAGACGATGTGAAGTAAAAATCAATTGTCCGGCCACGTGGATTGAACCACCGATTCACATATCGGTCGATTGAGTGAGTGGAGCAAACCAACCACGCCAACCCACCAGGCTACCGTCCACCATATACATACATACATGATCCAACGGAACCAAATAAACTAGGTTTTAAAACTCTGCATGAATTCTTCAACAGAAATTCGCATGTTCAATTTGCTGCTATGATTATGAAAGTGGCTGAACCTCAATGAAGCATGTGAATCGCCAATACAATGAACATATATAACAAAAAAAACGAATTTCCGCACTTCAGTGATTCACATAACCTCAGAAAAATTAGACAGCAATCTTTCAGTTCAAACTCCACCTTGAATGCCAATATTGGGAAATCTTAATATCTTAGTCGAATATATTAGTTCAATAAGACATTGATTAGAATCGAAACAATATTCTAAGGAGTTGCAATTTCATTTTAATCGAACAGAATACGCAACGTTGATACATCTAACCGCGTCAAGTCGGGTGACTCGGTGATTTAATCTCATTGGTGGAAAATACAAGTTTGGTCATTTACGTACTCTGTTCATATATTCCAACATGTGTCTATCGATTGTATTTTCGAATGAATGTTTCTTCTGTAATTGCTCGTAAGTCATTGTATTTGAGGATAAATATTCTGCTTGAATCAATGGAATGGAATATTCTCAAATATATTTGAAGAAATCTTCTTTAAAATACTAATCGAGCAACCAACAATAGATAAAATCACTCGTGTATTCGTGATTTTATCTTGCGAGAAACTGATTGAATAATATACATTCTGAACAAAATCAGAGTAACTTGATTCCACTCAGTCGTGATAATGAATTTCTCAAGCGGTTCTCCGTTTGTCCTATTTCTTCCCTGAGATGAGAATTTTTTTGGGAAATCCAATTTGCCCTACGAGAATTCTGAGAATGCTAGAGCTGGTGATCAAAACTTCACAAAATTCAGAATTAAACCGCCAACACAAGCAGATGGTTGAATTGCAACAACAGCCATAGAAAGTCAAATCCACTAGCTGAATGATTTGCGTCACACTCCACAGTCGATTTTCTGAAAAAGGCACCACCCACTTTTCCTAGAATCCACACAGCCGAAAATTTCTTGTTCACAACGTCTAGTCAGGCAAATTTTGAAACAGCTCAATATCAACAAAGCGTCTGGTTCTGATGAAGTACCCGACATTGTACTTAAAAAAGTGCGAAGCAGTATTTTGCAGACTTTTCAACCTGTCCTACAAGGAAGGGATTTTTCGTTCTTGTTGAAAGATTGCTCGCCTTTAGCCTATTCCGAGAAACAGCAAGAAAAATATTCCAACTAACTATAGACAAGTTGCTTTGCTATCAGTGATATTATAAATCATGGAGAAAGCCGTAAACCACCACATCCTTGAATATTTGGAAGACTTCAACATCTTGAGCGATCATTAATATGGCATTCGGAAATAAATATCAACAGACGACCTTCTATTGTATGTCACCCACATTTAGAATAACGCAATCGATAAACATGGAGAGTTAATAGCTGTTGCGCTTGTTATTTCTAAGGCATTTGACCGTGTGTGGCATGAGGATTTGCTGGCCAAAGTACTATGCTTTAGCTTATCGGATCATTTCTGTGTATGGTTCTACAGCCATACACGAATACTTTCACCATCAACGCAGAATAACGCAATCGATAAACATGGAGAGTTAATAGCTGTTGCGCTTGTTATTTCTAAGGCATTTGACCGTGTGTGGCATGAGGATTTGCTGGCCAAAGTACTATGCTTTAGCTTGTCGGATCATTTCTGTGTATGGTTCTACAGCCATACACGAATACTTTCACCATCAACGCTGGTGTTTCTCAGGGATCCATATTGTCTCCAACCTTATTTTTATTGTTTGTCAACGACCTAATGGAACCTAATGGAAAAAACGAAGAATCTGATATATTGCTTTGCTGGCAAGAGCACACTGGTCTTGTCATTCCATTTGGATTCTAGGACATTGTCTGCGGATGCACATCTTCACCGGCAGCAGGAGGTTGCATATCTTAATGAAGATTTTAAGTGATGTCGAATTGGGGAGGAAACTAACCAGGTTCAATTCTATGCCACAAAAATCCACCCATCGATTTTCTCCAGAAAGAACGAGATATAATAATCTCAGGATAGACTCAGGCTGCTTCACAAAAGCTTGGAACATTGCACCGAACCAGAAAAACTTTTGATGCTTTATGAAGCTCAGGTCATACCTTCTTTGGAGTTGCTGGATGCCATCCAGAAAAGAGCCTTTCGCCTAACTAATAATATATTCTAATATTGATATGAGTGAGTTCAAAAGACTCAAGAGAGTCTCAAAGAAGTGAAAAGTTTACTCAAATAAAAACAGTAAACTATTATGCTTGACAGTTAACACAATCACGAAAAATTTGCTTGGTAGTCATTTGATTTTTGAACATTTTCCAAGGTTTTTCTAGGTATCAAAGAGGTTTTCAATAAATTAGTAAAACGTTACTTATGTGTTATTGTTAGTTCGCCATTATAACTCATTCATCTCTCTGACTTTCTCGAAATAATTGCAAATTTATGCTAATCTCATACACATAAACATATTTATTCGGAAAACCGCACCAAACATTGTGCCAACAATATTAGATTAAAGTTAATTATCATGGGTGAATTAGAACGTTCGTTTCGCAACAGACAAAACCTCATTTGCCTTCTGCCCCTCCAGTCACTGTCTAAATAGAATGTTGATATTCTGTTACCTCGCCAAGAATTTCCGGGTAATTATGTTCTGCTTTTCACCCGATCCTGGTTTCGGTTTCTGTTTGTTGAATAACACTAGAAAGCAAATGCCAAACGTGTGTGTAGAAGATAATGAATGTACTGCGAAAATAGAGCTCGAGCAATGTCATATTCATATAAATTAGGTGGTTGATGAATGTTACTTGTTTGATCATGATTCATAGTAGTGTTCACGAAAACATACGCATATTCATAATTTTCTTATACATGATTCTTTCAGATTGAGATAAAATTGGGAATGATTCCAGGAGTCAATGGAGATAGACACAAGATTTTCTTATTAGTCAGTGGGCAATGCTTGAAGACTGGCAGTAAACCAAATCTAAAGAAATGAACTTTAAACGTTCAAGCCAGTCTCGGATATACCTACACAGTAGGTTGAATGGACTATTGTTTTCTGATAGCCGTCAGTTCAGTCCATTCAACCTACTATGTAGCCTTATCCGAGACTGGCTCGAACGTTTAAAGTTCATTTCTTTAGATTTGGTTTACTGCCAGTCTTTAAGCATAGCCCACTGACAGATAAGAATGTTTTTCTTCCTTATTCAGAGGAATCGGGAAAATTTCGGATATACAGTTGATTAGTACCTCGTCCACTAGATGGAGTGACATTTTGTTGTTAGCTCCAACTAAAGAAGAGGAATGAAATACTCTGAAAGAATTCCGATTTTCAATTATGGAATATCATTGACTTCAGGTCGATGATGGCCACTATCTTGAACTGATGAGTGGCTAATGAGCCCGAAACCTGTCTGCAAGTGTAGCTGTTCCAAAATTGAAAGTCGATTCTTTCTGTTGAATTGGCAATTGCATATGCAGGAAATTTTCTCGGAGATTCGTAAACTGACGCCTGTCGGATATAATCCAACGCTCTTCGTGGTATAAGCCAGGGGAGTAGTTGTTTTCTGTTAGGCGTCAGTCCATTCAACCTACTGTGTAGGTATATCCGAGACTGGCTTGAACGTTCAAAGTTCATTTCTCTAGATTTAGACACAAGATGTTTGAACTTCTGAAAAAGCTGGTCAGCCGCGGCAGCGAAACGCTAGGAAGAAATTCCAAAAATCGACGGCCTTCTACCATATCACTAATATTATTTAATCATGTTCAAGATGAGCTTATTGATGAATGTATTTGAAATGTATCTTTCCGTATTCCATTTATCAAACGTTTTGTAGAAGATCTGACTCTGACCATACCTGCAGATAGAAAAAGAAATTTGAAACGTTTTCAATTCAAATGATCTCAACATTCAGTTCACGATTGTAGGAACAATAAATAACCCTTCTTTTCGAAATATGAATTAATTAAGGTCAGAACAAAATATTATTATCAGATGGAATAAATATCTAGTAACAGATTCATTAATTACCATTCTCGTCATCCAAATATGATGGAGATAAATTGAATGGAATCATTAGAAACAGAATGATTGAAATTACCGTTTCTGATTCACGAAACAGAAGATCATCAAATTTCAGGAAAATTCTTATCCAGAATTCTTATACCAAATCTTTAATGAACAGAATCTTTCAAAATAATGAGGAAGTTAAACACCACAACGTTACACCTCCATTCATATGTAAATCGCTGTCATACATGTCTCACTTGCGTTTACACAGTTAGTTTTATCAATTACTTTTCTTGGTTATTCACATTTTGTCTTCAATCGAGGACCGCCCGCCAGGAACTGACGATGCCCGATAGGCTGAAACAGCTGACTACCGGTGGCTCTTGAATTGAAATCAATATGGGAGTGATCAGAATAGTACTTATCTATTTATCTCCATAAAAGGGGAAAACCGCGGATATGTGTGAAGTGAAAAGATGGGCAACACTCGTTTTCCGAAAGTAGGAAACAACACAACACGTAGTCAAAAACAGGAGCCAACCGCACATTTGTGGTTCCAGTTGGAAGACCTAGATGTAGCCTGGGAACTCTAGGTCTTCCTGAGTTAAATACGTCATTGGAAGAATATAAAGAATTGTCGAAAGTTATTGTCCATCACACCGTGAAATACAGAAATACAGTCCACATAATCAGAAAATAGTAAATATTGCTTTGTGGTTTCACCAATGTGACACTTCCTTAATATTATGCTGTTTTTTTTGTTAATTCGTATTCAATCTATTGTGGTCAATGTTGTTTTGACAATACTATCACATTGTAAGAAATATGACGTCAAATGCATGTAGGTTTACAAATTCAGTAACTTTGGAATATTGGCATATAGTGAACTATTTTCATTTCCACAGTAGTATATGTGTAGATAAATACATTTTCGTTTGAATGAAATTAATTCATATACAATTGAAATTTTATTCCAGGCTCCTGAACTAATTTAACTTCAGCAGCCGGACTATACGTTTATACATTTTCTACGACCAACCATAAACTTCCACCGGCTGGAAGACCAATGTCGATTCGTATCGAATAAATCATGCGAATCTACAAATTCAAGAGCTTCTCTTTCCATATTTCCGTAGGAGCTGAATAGCAATGAGGGAATATACGTTGAAAGGGCAAAGTGGAGAGACCCTTGTTGCTCTTATATACACTCATATGATGCTAAGGATCCTCTAAGTGAGCTAGAGAATGGAATAATGGGAAATCATCAAGTCGGACTTACGATGTGATGTTGGATTTTTCTTGTAAGGAATTGTGGGTGGATGTCGAGACCGCATATGTCCGGTTATGTGGTTTTGCAGTCGGGAATTCAAAGGAATGAATGCACCGCAACGAACAGATGTTTTCGAATGAGTCTTGTTGTTTGAGGACATTTACTGTTTGATAATTACTTCTTATGGGTTTCCGTAAATATAAGTTCCAGCCTATTTTTGAATATTTCTGATAAGGTTTCTTATGAATTGGGGTTGATGTTCATATTTCGCGGGCTACATACATTCGAATAGCGTTTTTGTTTTAGTGTTTTCAGCACAACCTTTATTTTCTTTCAGAGTGTAGATTTGTTAACAATTCATCAGACGTAGAAGTCCAAACCTTCAATTCTTTATAACTATCATAGCTAAAATGTGGAATTGAAGGCCTTCAGAGAAAAGTACACTTCTAGGCATTATACTCAAAATTAGTCCATGAATTATGGTATGAAAATTTCTGCTCTAACAGAAGCAGAAACCTTCAATAATGCCAATCTGAAAATATACCTCGGTGAACAACCCGAATACCCATATAAAATTTAACAGTATCTGCTACAGTTTTTGAGTTTTGATCACTTACGTTTCACAAGCATGAGAATGATTCGCGCTTCAAAAACTAACTTGGTTGAGAACAATTCGGTTGTATTGCATTTCACGAGAACGAGATCAAAAATAGGAGCATGTTCCCTCATAATGACGGAATAATTTTGATTGCATTCATTCACAGAAAAAAACGGATTTATTTGCATCATAAATCTTCCATATACATACGACGTAATTTCGATGGCCACCGCTCCTCATCTGAGAAATAAAGTTGATACACCATCAAAGATAGACACACCTTCATATTGAATATTTGAAATAATTGCTTGTCCAGTTGTCTTTCTCCCTGCTTTTTTGATCATCCTATCGATCGATGGAAGAACTAATGGATACTATATGTACTAGGCCGGTGACATACTTTGCGATTTCCGAGCGGTGTTTTCCGGCGCGTATTCCGAGCGATTTTTTATTTTCATGCCAACCCCTGCATTTGAATGCAGAAAACATTTTCAATTTACAAAATAGATAATCTGGTTTTCGAATAGTCAAGACCATATATGTGAATTTATGAATAGCCCATTCATAGTGCTTTATAGCCTAAGATGTATCATCGAATTTACGGACACCATAACAGAGCTTCAAGCTCTGTTATGGTGAGTTTTATAGGCATTGCAAACATTGTGCATCAAACTGTGTCGGATTTCATGAAAATAATATTATGTTTCGAAGTGGATACAACTGCCTCAAACTGCTATATGAACTCAAAATAAACATTTTCAGTCTTGAATCAAAGTATAATTTGAGACTTTCAATTTCGACTGAAAGTGGTGATTTTTGTATGTCGATGTGTAACTAAAATTATTTCAAAGCAGATTCCCTGTGAAATGAAAAATATTATTGCGTGTTATCAGTTTAATGATGTATTTTGCATTTGCTGATGAATTTGTATGAGTCCGATATGTGAATGCTGAGCAGTAGGGTTCCCAAAATGTAACCCCGAGGAACTTCTCTCTACAGATATCACTCGGGCTACTGTGAGAGAAATATGTCATAAATGAAGATGTAGCATCATCAGACAAAACAGAAGAGCGGAGTTTTGTGCACAGGATTCCCTAAGTTATCAAACGTTTTGGTGTAGTACAGCAAAACCAGACAGGCCAGTTCACATTTATCTGTCGCTCTGTGAATTTCGTATCTGGTTGTTATGAGAGCAGTTGTGTTACTAGGTTAGGTTGGGTTAGGTGGAGGGTCTATTCGACCCTCCACCGCAACCCGCAAGGGTTCATTGTGGATCACACCTACTCACACTCGACCAAATAAACCCAGCTTCTTAACTAAGCCGATTAGTTTGTATGGTGAGTGTCTTTCAGGTCAGATGGTAAGAGTACGGCTCTGCTCTGAACTCCTGATTCGGTCCCCAGCGGGGTAGGCACAAAATATGTGCTCTGCTGGTCCATCATCATCCGACAGTCCGAGTCTCTGCATATGATGATTCAAATGACAGTGACGTGTAAGAAGGCCTGTTAGATATCGTAGTTCATCCCAACTGTAGTTCAACAACTGTTTGATATCAAGCTTGAAGGGTGAATAAACGCCTTGGAGTGAGCCAATCCTGGAAGATTCTGCCAGAAGCCCATAAATCTATTTGCCATCCAGGTAGTGTTCGATCTTTGTTTGGCAAAGCCTAAAACGATGCCAATGACAGGTTCTGGTCCGATGAGGCTGCTTGCAGCACCCTCTTTTGCAAGGGAGTTAGCAGCCTGATCGCCTTCCAGGCTAATATGGCCAGGAATCCAGACCAGAGACAATCTGTTAAGTTTTCCCATCGAGTCATGTTTGGAAATTTGCGCCAATTTTTGGCGTAACTCGGTAGGATCCAAGAGCTTCCAACGCCACTTGACTGTCCGAGAATATGTTTATTGACTTGTATATGAGGTTGGATTCTTTCAATCACTCCGCTCACGATTCAATAGCGTAGATTTCCGCTTGAAATACAGTCGCATAGGTTCCTAGGCAGGTGTTTTTCATCCATTTGTGAACCAACAACTATCTGCTCCTAATATTTCCTTCTCCAGGAGGATCTAGTCCTCTTAACTTGGGAACAGTACTTTATAAGGTAGTTCGTAGTTGACAGTTGGAAGTTGATATTAGAAGTCACTTCCAGAATACTGTAACTTCTAGTGTCAACCAACTCTGCATTAAACTGATTTGTGCGACTGGCAATATGCACAAGTCTATATGCAGAAGTCTATATGCAGTCCATTTAGCCTCTCTCTCTAGAAAAATGTGAAAAGTAGGTAGATCTAGGAGAATCTCTATGGCAGCTGACGGTGTGGTACTGATGGAACCACTGATGGCCAGACAAGCCTGTGTCTGTGAGCCAGAGAGCTTCGCCTGGGCCGTTTTTCGTAAAACCTTTGGCCACCAGGCAATTGCATCATGAGTGGTCATTGGTCTGACAATCATCACATGAATTCAATGGATTTGGGATCTAAACCCCAAGTTTCACCACAGATCCATTGACATGTCCATAGGGACAGTCTGGTTGAAACGATCACTTTTCCCAAGTGACCGTTCCAGGTGAGTTTTTATCAAGGACAATGCCAATATATTCCACCTCCGTTCCAAATGGAATGACCTCATCATTGAAGCAAAGTGGTGTTAGATCCTCCAATTTTCTCATCCACAGTTTTGCTGGGGTTGACAGACATCTGCTCCCTCAAGCACCAACTGTGAACAAATTCCATCGAGAAATGGATGATATTACAAGCTATCCTTCCCGACGTGGACTTTACCAAGATTACAAAGTCAGTTGTGGTACTATGTTGTTGTCTAAACTCCCATAAATAGATGTGATGATAATTGTTCCTTCATGACTTTTTCAGCTTTCCTCAGCACCATTTCTGGATTTTTTCCCACTAAACTTCACGGATATTGTCACGTCCTCATGTAAGAGTTAATTTGCATAATGGAAAATTTTCTCATAGGGCAAGTTTTCTTTGAAGCTATACCTGTATCACGAGCAAATATCTGTTTTACGATACTACGTGTATGGAATCGAGAATTGTCCCGAACAAGTATCAATATCGCTATAACTTTTATTATTATTATCATAGTCTACTACTTACCATGATTAAAATCGGCTCCTAGAACTGATATTCCGTTGGAATCTATGTTACGAACGTGACGACCTGCAATTTGAAGAAATTGTAAGTAAAATGGATTCGAATACCTGCGAGAAAAATGTTGGAAGGCCGTAAAAACTAAGTAGGCACTTAAACGTTACTGATAACGCAAAGGAAGAAATATTGGTTGATGAATTAGAAGTTCTTTCTGGGGAAATTGTTAGAATGTTTTATTGCATAGTTGGGTAACAATTCTCAGGAATAGATGAAAAGTTTAATTTACTGAACTGATAGATTGCGATCAAAATGAAAGAAAAGATTTATTCAAAACTTTGCAATACTGATCTCAAGACCACAATATCTTTCAGTGTTCCAAATTAAGATATGTTGAAGAAAAATATTTTCAAGGATCCTGGCAGTTTGATATGAAAAATATTGACATTATGGTGAAAATTTTTTTCAAGGAAATGAAACAGATATTTTTGGAATATTCCTAATATAAAATTCACATTTCATTTTGTTAGAAGGCATTTGTTTCTAGTTTTGGGATTCTAAAGTATTTTAATTTCAGATATTTTCTCGTCTACATTGAACATTGAACTGTTATTTTGACTCATTGAAATTTGAGATTTTTCATAACTGGTTAAATAGCAATGTCAATGTGGATGAGTCACCATATAAATCATATCACATGATCTGTGAATAATGAGTAAATGGTGCAATTGAATTTGTTTAAATTCAAATTCCTCATTATAATGCTGAGTGACTATCGAATAATGAATGACTTTTTATATATTTTTTCAGGATCTGAATGTTTTTCAAGTCGTCATAGCTGATTGGTTGATTCAAATGACCTTTCAATCCGCAGCAAACCGGCCGTTCTATAAATATAGTGTGAAAAGAGCACTGACATTATGATAAAAATGCTTTTTAAGAAAAATAAAACGAGCACTCTTGAAATATAACTGATATGACATGTACTTTTCATTTTGTTATATGACTTTTAGTACTCTGTATATTTCAGATGATTTTGAAACCAATTATTTGCAAACGTACTGGACGATCTTCTTGTAAATACACTTCGCAAACTGTGTCTTGAAATTCTTTTATGAAGAAATACGTTGACGATGTCATTTGTGCAATACCGTATGACAAATCTCATAAAATTCTTGATGTCGAAAGAATTGATCAAAACTTCTATCGAAATAATGAATAATAACACCATCCTTTTCTTTGATACAAGAGTTACCCGTAGAAGTGATAATTCCTTGATCACTGGTTGGTATATCAAACCTACTAATTGAGGATGATATATCAACTACTATGTCTCCCTTTGAAATTCAATGAGAATCAATAAAATACGCTGTTTGAGAAAGAAGATAGAAAAATTAGTGGAACCTTTCCTCAAGCAAAAAACTCTCAGACTTCTTGGAGACATATTGAAAGAAAATTTTTATCCCAGACAACTCCTCATTAAAATAATGTTTAATACTAGCAGTATGACAAATTCTGACACAATCAACAGAAATCCATGTGGTGATGATTCACCTATCAACTCTTCTTATAAATATATACCTAATTTTGGAAGCTCATCTTTAAATATCATAAAACATTTTATAATGAACAAAATATAAAAATATGCCGAAAATATTAAAACTGTGGAGATTTTGAATACTTAATTGCATCAGCACACCACTCCATAAAAACAGAACATGAAATGATTTAATTAATATGAAAACTTTATGAAAACTTGAATCGTGTTGGACAACAATATTCGGAAATGAATAATTTTTAATATTTTCATGAATGTTATTATTACCATTGATGGTTACACTCGTACATTGATTTTTGAAAATGGGATGGTATTATTAGTTTCTGATTCTATAGCAAACTTTGATTCGGAGTTATAACAATAACAATTCACTTATTCTAAAATTTTCTATGATTTTTTTCAGAGATCGCACAAATCACATGGTCAAAATTTTATATAAAATGCTAGGTATATCCAAAACTGAGTTACCGAATTTTATTGAACAGAATAATCTCCCACAAAAGTGCGATCGAATTAAAATTTCTGTGCTGTGCACAAAATCAAATTCAATGGATAGTTTCACATTCAGAAATAAACATGTTCAAAAAGTTTTTCATTTCATAGTAGAAGTCAATAGTGAACCGGATTGCATAAACATAAAAATATATATCGACTATTTAAAGTAATATTTATAGTTCTTTCAGAAAGTTCAATTTTGTGAATCTATTTTTTCTTAATAAAATCCCATTCTATGAATAATAATCGATATAATGTTTTAAAAATACTCTTACTTTTCATGTCATTCTTGCACAACAGATATTTTCAAAAATGACAATCACAATGTGCAATAGGCTCGAAAAATTGACATGATTGTCATATTTCACGATATTTTTTATGAATATCAGTTGTGAAGTACATATTCCTCAATTCACTTTCCACAAGGAACTCTGTATAAAAGTTTGACTTATTTCAAATATGTTTCTACTCGTTTTATTCCAGTTTCTCTCTCATTGCATGTTTATATCTTCATGAAAAAATATCATGAAATCTATATTAGTTGTTCTGACGAAGGTATTGAATTTACCGAAAGTTTGACAGACAATAAAGAAAATCATCTATAGGAACAATTCGTTCAGGCCAGTCTCAAATCACCTACATTGTAGGTTAATGGACTTACACCTATCAGAAAACAACTACTTCTCTGGCTAATACCACGAAGGTCATTGGATTATACCCGACAGGTGTTAGTGCAGGATTATTCACTGAAGTTATTCCTGCATATGCTGTTGGCGATACAACTGCCGCAATATATTTTCAAATTTTGGACCACACTTGCAGACTAGTTTTGGGTTGTTTGGCCACTCGTCAGTGCAATATAGTGTCCAGCATCAACCTAAAGTCGATGATTTCCGATAATTGAAAATCCCTACAGTGTAGGGAGTTGGGAGTGACCTGAACGAATTGTTCCTTTAGAAGATTTCATTTATAGTCAGTCTTTAAGTATGCCCACTGTATTTATGTGAAAAGACAATGGAAAGTTTCCTTTGTAACAGTCCTACCAATCCATCAGCAAATCCACAAAATTAGGCACTGTTTAGACGTCGCGGGTCAAAATAGCGCTGTCTGGCGTTGAATCATAAATGCGTTGGGTTTGGGCTTTGGTTTTCAACCAGTCGCCCTGCAGTGGAAGACAGTAGACGAATCTTGTCGGTAGTCGATGTTGAAGCTTGGCTTTACGACTGACCGCCTTGGATTCGACAGACATCTTCAGTTCAGACAGGTTGGAGCGTAGCTCCCTTACCCTTGCGGCTGTTACCTTGCGGCCCTTCTATATCGGGAGGGATAGTCTACAGTATAATCAATAGCTTTCCTAACTAAAGGGGGTTCGTGAGTTTCTGCACAATCAAAAACTCGCCGATTTCTCGACTCAATGGACTGCTTGATGGAAGGCAGGTGCAAATCTCTGCGGATGGCTTCATTCCGCACGAACCACGGAGCATTCACATTCATCTGTATTAGCTTATTTTGTAATCTTTCCAGAATGGGGGTGTTATACGGAGCCGCTTGTCCTCAGATCCCTGAATCATACATGATAACACGCTTGAACATCATGTTGACTACTTGATGGAAGGCAGCTGCAAACCTCTGCGGATGGCTTCATTCCGCACGAACAACGGAGCATCCACATTCATCCGTATTAGCTCATTTTCTAATCTCTCCACAATGGGGGTGTGAAGCATACATGATGACACGCTTGAACATCATGTTGAAGATTGTAAGTTTATTTTTAAGGCTCACTTAAGATCGTCTGTTGATCAGAGGGTACATACTTTTGATCCGTCCCTCGATCTTTGCTTTCATTGCCTTCTTGGATGAGATGTGCGGGTTCCAGGTGAGCCTACGGTCTATTACAAGACCAAAGTACTTCTTCTGCGCTTGCCAGTCGGTCTCCCTTCTAGAGATCCTCACTTTTCTGCCCGAAGAAGATATAATTCCATGGTTATCGCCTGAGTCTTTTTTGGGTTCACTCGTATCTTCCATTCGAGGTAACAGCGTTCGAGGTCGTCCAATGCACGTTGCATGTAGACGATTCCGAGCTTCCGACCAATGAAAGATAAGAGGAGAGCCGTGTAATCGGCGTAGAGACATTTCTTCACACGCTTGGACTTCGACAGATGACTGGTATGAAGAGAGTACAGCGTGGGAGAGAGCAGGCCCCCTATGGAGGGGGCGAGGATCTCTCTGTTGTCAGACAGAGGACCCTCTACTCTAACCTGAATTGTTCTTTGTCTTTCAGGAAAGACCCAATCCACCGGATTAGGCCCCGAGGCAGGTCGAACGCGACTAGCTTATGAAGAAGACCTTCGGGCCATACGTGGTCGAAGGCCTTCGAGATGTCTGAACGACTTTAGGATTATTATTTAGTTCTGCGATGGTATTTTCGACCAGTCTCAGTGTCTGTAGCTCAGTGGAGTGTTCTCTACTAGAGCCGAACAGGCAGAACATTTTGGTTCTCAACTTCATCGTTGAGTCTTTGCAGTATGACTCTTTCAGCCAGCTTAGCCGCCGACGAGAGCAGACTAATCGGGCAATAGTTTTGTGGGAACAGCAGGTTCTGACCCTGTTTTCGTATCATGACAACGATCGCATGCTTCCACCTTCTGGAGAAGTATCTGAGGGCCAACGTACCGTTTATTTTCTGAAGTAGACTTTCGACGCAGTTATCCGGGAGCCTCTTCAACAACTTATTGGTTATTGAATCGACCCCCGCAGCTTTCTTGGCCTTTGCGGCCCTGATATAACGCTTCAGCTCTTCCACAGAAGCCAGGCGGATGTTAGATCGCCTTGGTAAGGCTCATTTATCTTTTATACTAGCGAACCCGGTGAACTTCGTTCCGCCTAACAGTCAATGAATTAGCAGATTTAGGATAATGAAATGAATAAAAACTAATGAAGGTCAGTTTTTTATTATGATAGTATAATATAGTGAATAGGAATCGATGGGAAGAGAGCACTGTATTCAGTGAAACACCCTGACATTTTTCATTTTGTTATCAGGCACAAGAATAAATAAAGCATATGATTTTTCGACTCGTGTGAACATGCCACGTACTATTGACCATAAGAGAGAAAAACATGCATTTTCTATATGTTATATAATTCGTCCGGTCAACTTTTTTCGACAAACCATAAAAGAATGTTTGTGTGCGGCAGGCCTCGCTTTTGTCATTTCACAGGATAAATACATCCAGCATCGAGTTTTCACCAAGACGCGTTATTCAACAATGTACTTCATCAAGGAATCAAGGTCCGTATTTTTTATCTGAATACACATGCGGTGATGAGAAGATCACTTGACGTTTCAATCCATTTTGGATTACACGATAAAGTAATGAAGAGATATGGCCGATCGTAATGACGAACATATATGTCATTATATGTATATGATGGAATCGGCCGATACTTGATGAAAATCCAAAACTAATGTATTCTAAAAACACTCTATTGTGTGATTTTCACTAGTGAAAATTTCACAAAAGTGTTTTTAGAATACGTTATACATGTTATTGCATCTTGCGCATATTCATGCATATGACGTGGAATACCCATGTACGTCGCCGGCAGAATAGTCTATCAACCGATATTATCTGCATTTCCTTCAGTTCTAATTGCATCGCGTAAATGGATATACTATGACACTGAGCCTATCAGCTGTCTCTACGGAACCTTCGAGATACCGGGCGCCCTCTCGTCGTAGCATCGCCTTGTCACGGTAATGCGGGGCTCTGCCGTGATTGACCTTTCCCTAACTACTCGTGGGACTTTTGGACAGAGTAAACTTAAAAAATTCTTTCTGACGCTGAGTCTATAGAGGAGATGGATGTCTGTCGAGCTTATGACTCCAACTGACCTCCCTGTAAACTTAGATCAGGAGCTAGTCTACAGAGGAGATGGATGTCAAGTTCACGACTCCAACTGACCTCCCTGCAGATTCAGTTCAGGACCGAGTCTACAAAGGAGATGGATGTCGAGCTTACGACTCCAACGGACCTCCCTGTGAATATAGTTCAGGAGCGAGTCTACAGAGAAGATGGATGTCGAATTCACGACTCCAACTGACCTCCCTGTAAATTCAGTTCAGGAGAGAGTCTACAGAGGAGATGGATGTCGAGTTCACAACTTCAACTGACCTTCCTGTGAATTTAGTTTAGGAGCGAGTCTACAGAGGAGATGGATGTCGAGTTTACGACTCCAACTGACTTCCCTGTAAATTTGGTTCAGAAACGAGAGCTGCGGCGTACGCGGTAATTGTCTCAGGGGAACAAACCCTCCATGAGCAGGTTAGCAAACGTTTGCGCTCAAGTGATGATTGACCAAAACCAGAGGCGTAAAAGCCCTGCACGGGTGAATCTAATGCATCGTCAGGTGTAGCTGACGTGCAAAAACCCTCATTTGGGAAGGTTGTCGTGTGTTTCAAGGTGGGAATCTTGCAACTTGACTATCCGACTACCTCATTAACAGAGCATATACTTTGCGCCTGCCCCGCTGGGGACCGAATCAGGTCTTTAGAGTTCGGCAGAGCCGTACTCTCACCATCTGACCTGAAAGACCACTCACCATACAAACTAATCGGCTTCGTTAGGAAGCTGGGTTTATTTGTCCGTGTTTGAATAGATGTGAGCCATAATAAATCCTTGCGGGTTGCGGTAGAGGGTCGAATAGACCCACTCACTTTGGACCTAACCTAACCTAATCTAAATGGATATACTCCCTCGAACGTCGTTTGGCTTGCTTGGTTCAACGATATGGGAGTTGAAAGATCCGTTTCGATTTTGGTGTACCTACATGTCGACGCAATTTTGTTGAAGCAATCGACGAAATCGCAGCAAATAGTTGTTCTGATGAATTTTGACGAATCATCAAACGTTATGAGTAATACAAATTCATCGAGCTAAGCTTCTAGGTGGCTGAATTATTATTTTGTAAATTGAACTCATATGCGTATTAATACCTTCAATACAACACCTTCAAACAAACATAATACAATACAATATAATATAATCTTTGATATCTGAGGATTGATTTCTCTGTTGATCACATAGATGGCGTCTACGTGAGAGGATGTGTCATCGATCTTCATAACCCTCGGGTTTCATTAAATACACTGAATATTTTTGGTTAAAAACTAATAATTTTATTTTTATCAACCTTTTTTGGGTATTTGTTCCACATTCCACATTCTGAAAAGTATAAAAATTATATTGGAGAACTCTATAGGCCTCCGAAACGTTGAGATTGTATTATTTCTTAACTTTTTTTTGGATAGGCAAAATTGTTAAATACGAAAAGTTACTGATAAATACCAGATTTTTCTTTGTGAAAAATACTTTGATTTTCACGCAGTAACTTATCGGGGTAAACTGAAAAGTTTGCCCTTCTACACTTGCATAAAGTTCTCCATTATAATTTTTATATTTTTCAGATTGTGGAAGGTAACAAATACGCAAAAAAAGTCGATCTTTTTTGAGTATTCGTTACCTTCCACGATCTGATTTTCCTCCACAAAAAAATGACTTTCGTTGAATAATCATTTTATATTTAGCTCTTTGTCTTTCATCAGGATTAGCACTTATAAACATACTGAAATTTCATAGGAACATTTCACAAACCCCATTCGGCATCTTTTCCTGAAAGAAGGATGCTCCAGAATCTCACCCCCTAACGAATACGATAATGAATTACCCCGACCTCGACAGCGTCTTCTCAATCACTCCTAATTGGAAGACAGTTTGGATATAACGATTTGTCGGTGTAATAACATTATTAGCTATGGCATCGAGATCGATTTTCCCTAGATGCGGAGGACAATTCGAATTTATTATACAAACTGTTCGGGAAGCCGTGTCCACTGGGAAGAAATCACTTGAGCGAGTTCAATTGCGGAATTCGATTATGAAATAGGGGATGTGAGAGATGTAACTAAAATGATCCGACAAGCCATAGAATCGAAATTTGGCCACCAAACCCTCATGCCACAAGGTCTTAGAAATAAAAAACACAACAGCTCTTTTCTTCCATGTTTCCCGATTGCGTTATTTCAAATATGGGTGACATACGATAGAAAGTCGACTGTTATCTTTGTTTCCGAAAGCCATATTGATGATCTCTCAAGATGTTGAAACCTTCCAAATATTCAGGGCTATGGAGGTTCATGGCTTTCTTCATGATTTTTGATATTTATATTTTATACTTCATAATTTCACTACTATAAATTGTTATGAAATGACTAGATTGAGTATTTTTGATTATATATAACTTAATTCTCAAATTATTCAGCTAGTAGATTTGATTTTTCTATGGCTATTGTTGCAATTGAACCATCCGCTTGTGTTGGTGGTAGAATTGTGGATTTTTGATTAACAGCTTTAGTTACCGATCAGAAGGATTTAGACTCGTTGTGATTGGCAAGCAGTGTATCCCTAATTCTCTGATTGTGAAGTTCTTTGCTTTCATTTATCAAAAGTTGAAGGTGGTTGACAATGTTCCATGGTGCACTTCATTAGTTCGGACTTCCATTGTTGAATATGATCTAAGTTATTTTGAAATGCCTGAAAAAATCTATAGAACATTAAAAAGGTTAGCTGAAAAACCAATTGTATCAAGCAAAAAACGTGAAATCACAATGGAATAAAATACAAACAATAACCAGAAACCTAAAAATTATTAATAAGGAATGAAAATTAAAAATTTAAAAATTCCGAAGTTACTTCACGACGTTTCGATTGTTAGTATCCACAATCGTCTTCGGGTGATAACTGGACTTTTTCCTCAGAGATCTGACTATTGTCAGGTCATTCGAATGCTTTCACCCATCCCCACTTCCCTTTTTCCGCTTCATCGGTTTTAGCGGAAGCTGACTGTTTGTCGGGAGTTGGTCGTGTTCCGCTTGAATGGATGTTTTCAAATATTGTGCATATTTATGCTAGCTTGGCTAAATGCGTTGTTGGACAACACGTATGCGGCTTCTTTGAATTTTCTCCTGAAACAGTGTTCCTCCTTATGGATGATTTCAGCTTGAGTCCACTTGATGTTATGTTGATGAGTTCAAACATGCTCTGCTATTCCTGATATACTGGTTTCTTCTCACTGTGTATTTCTTGTGCTCGGCAATGCGAACTCTCAATGGCCTCTTAGTTTCACCAATGTATGATTCTCCGTACTCACAGGGTATCTGGTAAATGCAATTCTTGAAATCGCAGTCTGCGGTTGGTGATCTGGTTTTCGTGAGGATAGTGTTCCCAGATCTGAAAAAGGGTCTGATGTTATACTTGGACCCAATCCTTCTTTTCCTTTCCGACAATCCTCTGATTTAGGAAAGTACAAGTACTGGTTGTGGAGGCTCCTCTTCATTGTGGAGCTCTTGCTGTCTTCTAGCTAAAGCCTGTTCCACCATCAGTTTGGAGTAACCGTTCCGTTGAAGGTTATTTTTGGTGATGCCTAGTTCCTCTTCGAGACCTTCCTTTGTATTACACAGACCGAAAGCATGGTCTAGTAGAGTCTTGATGATTATTCTCTTAGTCGATTGATTGTGGTTGAACTCCTAGTTCAGGTACTGTCCTGTGTGAATTAGCCCCCAGCCATTTCACCTCGGTAGTATTTTGACCATAGAAGCGCCATCATGCATTTTTCCTTATATGTATTGCCATTCTTGGAATCGGAAACAGCGGCATAGCAACGAAACGTTAGCCCAAAATTAACTTCTCGCTGTCGAAGACGTTGCAATGGTTTCTCATCGGGCGATGCTGGGTGGGACCACCATCTACCATCTGTGTATCAAAGTATCTCATGAAATTTACAACACAGTCATTTTTGTATCAAAACTTCTATTAATGAAAGATTATAAACTTTCACGACTGGAGATGACTGTTTTGAAGCTATTTTTCGTTTTGTCGACCGTGGCCTGCAGGTTTTCATGCCTGCAGGTCTACTGCGGTAGACAATATTACCGGTCAAAGTGCCCAAGTTGTTCTCAACGTAAAAACAACTGTCTTCGGTTTCATATCATCATTGGTAAGCATGGATTCGTTCCTCCTAATTGGATTGAATGATTTTGTTTATGTACAATCGAGAACAGATAAAGCGATTTCATTAATTGTGATGCTCTATTTGGAATCGTTGGTGTAGTAATTAATATTACTGGAGTTTCATCCCACCTCGACACATGTTTTGATTACCAAGTGAACATCTTCAAGTGAAATATTAGGAAAGATGCATTCTTCCCCTTGAAGACGAACACTTAGTGATTGAAACACGTATCGAGGTGAATCATGAATGCTTTGATTTTGGGATCTTCTTTCATCTATACAGAGCTTTCACGAAATAATTGTCTTGCAACAATCTCTAACCAGCGGATCTCTCTGGAATTATTTCGTTCCTATTCATCATTACTTATTCACTCAACACACAGGTAGTTATTGCTGCTCTATCTACACCCCAGATCTCCGATCAAAATTCTCGCTACAGAAACAAACGCCAAAATGGTTTCGTCTACCAGCTGCATATACTCATCATTATTCCTAGATCATTCCTCTTTGACATAAACCTTCTTGCACTCTTCTGTTTTCGATTCCATATCACTAGAATCATATCATTAGAATGCGAGTACTTTTCCACCACCATCAACATATAACATTTTTCCCAAGGTGTTTTGGAACTTCTCTTTAAATAATTTCAAGCAGAAATTGAAAATTTTACTTCAGTCACTGTAGAGTTGCTTTTAGGATGGACCTGTATATCATAACTAGTAAGGCAATGTTACAAATGAGGTGGAAAATATTTTTGAGAACTGTAGGCACCAATTTAATTCGATTTTATAGTTTTATACTTTATAATTACACTACTATAAATTGTTATAAAATGACTATATTGAGTATTTTTGATTATATATAACTTAATTCTCAAATAGTACTTGTATAGTTTTCTCTGTATTTTTTTTTGCAAGGTTTAGTTGAGAATCAGCCTAGGCTAATATTTTACTTTTTTATCGACTCGTAATCATTGTTCTGAATTTTTGTATTCAAATTTTATTATGTTGATGAATTATTATTATTATTTTTACCGTAATAAGCGCTGGTCAGGCCCTACCCCCAAAGCCCCGATATACACTCGGGAGGGCGCGCCAGTATTATCAACAAAGTACCACTCCACACACCGTGGAGTAAGTAATCATTGGGTCCGAGAATCATGTGCCCTGAGCAAGCGCAGTAACCGAGAATGACGGCCTTTTGCATCTGTCCGGTAAAGATTTCTTCCTAAGTGCAACAAGCCGGTATTATTTCAAGATTCGAGAGTAGAGGGGACATCATTCCACCAAAGACTCCAATAACTTATTTTTACCGAAGTATGCGCTGGTCTGGCCCTATCCCCCGCAGCCCCGATATATTCGGGAGGGTGTGCCAGCATTATCAACCAACGACCACTCCCCACACCGTGGGGTACTTGATCATCGGGTCCGAGAATCATGTGCCCCGAGCTAGCGCAATGAGCCAAGAATGACAGCCTTCTGCATCTGTTCGGCTAAGATTTCAGCCTTCATGGGGCAAGCCGGTATAATTTCAAGATTCAAGAGTAGAGAGGGCATCATTCCACCAAGGACTCCATGATTCAGAACAACCATCTTGACAAAGTGGTCTAGATAGAGCCTGCGGATTCCGAAGAGAAAATCTCGATATTTCATCCGAACGATATTCATCGGACGATATTCGTCTCGCCAGGACCTGAAAACTCCACGACAGGTATCGTCTTGCTCTGGTGGTCGAGAAGGACTGAGGGTAGAGAACGAATAGTTCCAATTAACCACCATCCTGGCAAGTCATGATGAACCCCTCAGTTTCCGACTTCAGCCCACTCGACCTCAGAAAAGCAAAAGTCAGGCGCTTTGATAAACCAAGGTATTATTATTATTTAATCAGTTTTATGGACTGATGGAGAATCATTTCTTCAGAAGTAAGAAGTTGAAGTCTTCAGTTTTCCATGTTACACAGGTCTACCCTGGATTTTTTTAATCGAAAAGGATAATGGAAATACTGTGATGCAGAAAATAATAGGGCTGAGGCAATTGCCTGGAATACACCCATATTGAAGTGACCCACTCTATTTGGCTGTAGTCTGATCAAATGTTATGGGGGAAGGAGATCTTCATGCCGGTGAGATTTATTTATAATATCTCTCTGTTTTGTCGAGTTTAGGGTTATAAGGAAAATAGGTTGACATTTTTTCGAAATAAGGAAAAATGATATGAATTCCAAAAACTTTAATGATTCACATTTTTGAAAAATTTTCGAATTTTTTAATTCATAATTACCTGTTGGCTACCCTTCATGATTTTCAGAGAGGGTTGAGTTCGTGAATATGTTGGTTTATAGAAATGATTGAACTCTTATAGTTTTCTGCATTTTATGGATACTTCTAAAACTATGTAGCTACTCAACCGTGAATTATTTCAGTATTTACCTCAAAAAAAGTTGCATTTATGATCCAGTTCCAAACAGCGATGCTTTGGATAACCTGTTGAACTAATTTTGTACTAAGAACAAACAGAAGACGCCTTTCATGAGATTCACAAAAAACTGAATGTTCGCAATTCCCAACAGGATTGCAAAACCGACATTGACCACCAAATGAATCTCTTACTGAATTTCACTACAATACAAGACCGAGCTGCTATGGGGTGTATTGAAATAAAAAGAGTGGAAAATCATCTGGATACAGAGCCTTTACACAAAGATTATCTTGATACCAACATAATCATTTCCAACCGACGGAAAACTTAGGAATATCTGGATGAATTCTCGAAATTCCTCATGAACCGACTTCGATCTTCTTTTCCACTCGATAGGATTCATTCACTCAACATTCGAACAACATACAGCTACTTATCGCTGCCCCATCTACACCCTCGGAAGGGTCCGATCGGAATTCTCGCTATAAAAACAACCGACCCTATCACAGCCTTCAGGATATCGGATTATACGGTTCGATATGAGTCCAAGGAGTATAGGAATGGGGCGCGCTATCTGGACTGAAGAGATATAGAGTTTTTGTTCCCTATAAAAATCGGACAATGGAGATTATCGACGAATTGCGTATTTCCAATGTGGATTAAAAGAATATCTGCTGGAACGGAATCGATGGTAACGTAAGCTCTCACTTATCCAATCGATTTGTTCAAGAGATACCAAACAGGGGTTGACTGACAGTCACTTTTTTTTAACTCAGCCTCCATGAAAATAATTCACTTCACAACTTTTCTGCCGTGCTTAATAGAAACGCGGTATCTGCGGACAGCGCGAAACTCGGCAATTAATCGTTAAAGTTTTGTATCTGTACCTTAACAATTGCGATATTTTTACCTGAAAAAAATCTGTTTACATAAGTAATATGTTACCTCGATTACCTGTAAGTGATGGACAATGTCTTATATTGTGGCCATACGCCAGAATATCACTTTCCGCCCTTTTGTTAACAAAGTAGAGCTCCTAATGACCACCTTGACCAAAAAGCGGTATCTGCATATCAATGTAAAATGAAACTTCAATTTTTCCAAACAATCATTTATTGGTGTATAACGAAATGTAGAAACGTAACGAAAATGTTCTACATTGATGAAAAAAAGGTAAGAAAAACGGACTATTAAAAAGACTCTGGGAAATATATGTACCTACTTATCAGTTATGCAAAAATGAAATGTTATATATTTCAAATCTTATTCTTATTAAAATTGACAAAACTAATGAATCAGATCAATCTTCTTCTTCTTCATTTGAAGTAGTTACAGGAAGGTTCTGCCAGAATCCTTTACGATTTTTTGGTATTAAACCGTTGAGTTGTTTAAGAATGGCATCTTTTTTCTCTTTCGTAAACCCATGAGGTCCATCTAGCCACGCAACACTTTTTACTATCGCACTCTTTTTCGTTACTCCTTTCTTAAAAAAATCCAGATTTCTCGAGGATTCGTTGCTAAAAGAAGTTTTGTATTGTAGAGAAAACTTACCACGCTAGGCTACAACTCAAACAATTTCAGATAAGTAAGGACGGTTATTATCTGAACTTTTTTTCAACTTTTGAAGTGACGTACAATTTTCCCAATTGAAAAAAATCACATTGTTCCATCTTTTTCAAATCCACATTGCCTTTGCAAGCAGATTTCACTGCACCGGAAAAATCGTCTAAGTCATATATTTTTTGCTTTTTTTCCATAGACAGCTCGACTTGGTGATGGAAGCTGTCTGCCGACATGAATGTATGTCCAGGTTCAAAATAATTTAAGGTAATTCTTCTTATTATTCTTCTTTGTTTCTAGTGAATATATAGGATATTCACGTTGAGAAGAGAATGACGTCATTTTTGGTAATTTTGTATATCCAACATAACAACGTTAAAATTCCCAATTAAATGCGTTCAATATAGCAATGAATCTAGTAAAATTTCATTTTGTAAGTTGCTCAACTGATAGTAAAATTTCAGACGTTGTCGATTCGAAAAAAACTCGAAAACAGTCAGTCTTTCATTTTTTTTTCAGAACTACTCATTTATTTTGTATTTCAACTAAGTAAGTTAATAGTAAGTAAGGTTAATATCAATAAAACAAATAAACAGTACAAAAAATTTGAAAGTTCAAAATAATGCATATGTTGGCAACGCCCTAACTTGTCATTTCGTGACGTCATTCTCTTCTTGACGTGAATAACCTTTACTATTGTATTTGATGTTCGAATTCAAATCAATGAAACTTTGACTTCTTACGATTATAACAATATATTGTTTACCATTTCGAAAGTGTATTTCGTCAAATATTGCTTGGAAAACATTTTTGTGAATCTTCAATGGGGAGGGGGCGTATCATTTCGAGAACATTTTAATTCTCATTTCTAATCACTACAGAGCATAAAAGAAAGTCGCTGTATGTTCCTAAGTATTTGTTTCGAAAGAATTATTTTCTTTCGTGTAATTCAATGTTTATATGAAAGTAGCTGTTTCAGGAGGACTTCCTTTCAGTTTGTGTCTGAAAGTTACTTCTTTGCATGATCTACACATCCA
>NW_019291078.1:0-37285 GCF_000500325.1 Leptinotarsa decemlineata
CAAAAAAGTCTATAAAAATGAAAAATATGGCACCGACACCTCTACTAAAGCATCGCGTCCAACATTGAATTATGAGCGAATAACAGAAATATTGTTCGATTATCATATACGACTGACGTTCTACACAATTCAAGCTACATAATGGGTTCATATATTATACTTAGAATAATTAAGTGTCGGACAGTTATTATAGGTAGATTTTTTTGACTCAATGCATATGATCTTCCGATGTGGTAACTCACTTGGTCTATTGAGATGTCGGAGAATAAGCATCACTAATCATTGCTTGTCACAGTTGAATAGTTAGCAGTTTGCCCAGCCTTTGGTCATAAAGTTATGGCTTTTCATGGTCACGTAGAAAAGATAATGGCAGGAACAACGCTAGGACAAATGTATCCCGAAGTTGTGTACAGAATGCAATATACAGTTGAGAATAATTTTTATCACCGAAATCCAACCCAAAAATACAAATTACATACATCTGGTGGTGTACCCTCAATTTCTGGTATCGAGTTCAAATGTCATAAGGTGTAGGTAAGTTGACCTCCAAAATTCTGGGTGCCGAAATAAAGGTGTATGCTGTCTATTCAAAAAATACGGAGACTTTTTATTTTTTCTCAATGTTGTTGTCCCCTTCGGAAACTTCCCAGTCAGATATAGTCCATCTGTGTCAGCGATTTTTCCAATCTCCGAAACAGTTCTGTTAGGCACTTTTTGTTATTCCCATATGCCTTCTCAGGTTTCTCCTCAATTGTCGCAAAACGCTGTCCTTTCATGGATTTCATCAATTTTGGAAACAGTAGTGAGTCGCAGAGGGGCAAATCTGGTAGATACGGTGGCTGAGGCATGATTACGGTGTTGCCTAAAAATTACGATCAAGCAATGACTATCGAGCAGATGTTTTATCGTGATACGGAAGTCATGAATTATTTTTCCTCAATAACGGACGTTTTCTTCCTTAGTGAAGACCAACAGCACTTAGGCCACATGTGACCTATTGTACATCCTCCCGAGGAGTTGTACTCCTAGGTCATCGTCCATCTTGTCCTTTCCAGGAAGGTGGACAGGTCACTAGGAGACATCTCCTTTATATCGGCAGGTGTAGGCCAAGACTCGCCGAACACACACTCTCTTATTGACGATAACTCCGGACACTCGCATAGGATATGTCTGACAGTTTCATCTTCCTGTTCACACATCCTGCGTAGAGGTGTGTCCACTAGCCCCATATTATGAAGGTGTTTCCTTAGTTGACAGTGGCCAGTCAGAAATCCTACTGTTAAGCGTAGATTTTTCCCGGTCATCGCCAGATATTTCTTCGGCGACAGCTTTTCAGGATCGCCCAGGGTGATCCTGACAAGACTGCATCCTTTGATTCCAGTAATATAGCTGTAGGAGTTCTAAGCCATTCCTCATGGAAAAACACGTGCAAATTTGAGCAGGTTCATTCTGGCGTTTTTTGGGCCCAGGCCCACTTCACACGGAAGGGGCAAAGGTCAGCACCTCGTCTCTGCCAGACGTCCATTATGTGTAAACTGAGCCTTAGCCTTCAAAACCCACTTCAGACCACCTCCACTTCTTCACTTTTTATTTAGTCAACCAGTCAGCTATCGCGCATACAGCGGGAAATTCAAACCAGTAGATGAACAAGCTTGGTCCGAGCTCAAAATCCCATGTATTTTCTTACGGAGCTGAACTTTTTGCAATTTTTGGTTCAAACAGGAGTGGGGGAAACGTGTGACCTCATCGACGTAGGATGGATTGAGTATCGTAGAGATTCCAGCGTGGAACTCGTCCCCCTTAGTATCCGACTCACCTATCGGCCCCCTAAGTACTTCGCTCATCGGCCCTCTTGAGACCCCGCCCCTCAGACCCTTTTGTCACGTGATTCTAATTGAAAAAAGTTTAACTCCATAAGAAAATACATGGGATTTTGAGCTCGGACCAAGCTTGTTCATCTACTGGTTTGAATTTCCCGCTGTATGCGCGATAGCTGATTGGCTGACAGTAAAAGTGAAGAAGTGGAGGTGGGCTTTGAAGGCTAAGGCTCAGTTTACACATAATGGACGTCTGGCAGAGACGAGGCGATGACCTTTGCCCCTTCCGTGTGAAGTGGGCCTGAGGTCCATAAAAACGCCAGAAAGAACCTGATCAAATTTGCACGTGTTTTTCCATAAGGAATGGCTTAGAACTCCTATAGCTATATTAAAGATTCCATCCCATCTCGTCAGGGATTGAACATGGGTGTGACGTTTGGCTAGTTCTGCAATTGTCGAAATCATCAGGTCGTTAGGTGTCACTGGATCCTGAAATTTCTCACTAGTTATAACCCTTTTGACAAAATCTGGATGCTCATTCGACGGTTATTTTGGTGAAAATTCAACAATTTTGGAATGAACTTTGCTGCCACATGCTTCATGCTAAAAAATTGCATGGCATGAGCCAACCAAGCGTCGTCATTGACATCTTCTCGACATTCTGTGGAAAGCTTGTACCACTTGTGAAAAATTTTCTGACTGAAACTATAATCACTGTTAGCCATTGTTCTGATTCACACCAACTTGCTGTCGATTAGTAAAATTACCAAAAAACTCAGGTTCTTTCAAAAAGATAATGCATTCGTAGTTAGAGCAGATGGAAATGTTCACTTCATCATGAGAAGAATCAACCACGCGACCAATCTGGCTAATGAAGGTATCCATTACAACATTTTCTCCACGAACATAGCAGGAGACTCCTTTATCGACATATTTATGTTGCCGCAGCAGGGAACACTAATTTTCAGTCTGCAAGCATAAAGGACACGAAATAGCCAATTACGGACAATAACAAATCAAGTCTGCTACGGAATTCCAGAACGCGTGGCACAGTCAAAAGGAGAAGAAAGAAGCGTGTTTCTGAAGTGAATTGGTTTTCTAATTTGACGAATAGAACAGGGAGAGTGAGAGTCAATTGCCCGATGAAATGGGGCTGTTTCTAATTATCGCTGGAAATGAAGTGAGCTGAGAGGATGCAGACCTTGTAGGGAATTTTATCCTCTTCGGCCCTGAGGGAAAAATCTTTCACGAATGTTTCTTATTTTTGTCGAATTGAAAACAACCTCGAAAAATAGAAGCTACCGATATGTTGCTACAGCTGGCTATACTACTGTCGTCTCACCTCGAGATAAGGCAAGAACATTCCTCCTTTTGCCTTTTATCGACAGATGGGTATGAATAACCAGTATCGACTAATCCGTTGGTACCTGCCAACCTAAAAGTTAGGCCAGAAAAAAATAGCCAACCCAACGTTGGCACTCTCTTTGAGGGGGCTTTACACGCAACGACAAGTTGTAGCAATTTATCGTAACGATCAGATTGTTACAATTTATCGTTGTGTGTAAACGGGAGATTGTAGCGATTTATTGGGATTGGAGTTGGAGTGGATGGTTAAAGTCGACCGGCAATTTCTGGAAATCGTAACGATGTGTTGGAACCTGTAACAGTTGCACCAATTTATCGCTACGATTTCACTCAGTGTCCAATCTGTAGGGTTGTTTGCTGTAGGGTTGTTTCGTGACATATCAGGAGGGTTGTAGGTGGCTGATTTTTTTCGCAATAAGTTGTGCAAAGCACAGTACGCATGAACTACTGATTCAATGGTTTCCACAACTAAATTAATTGCGGTGTGGAAAATGCGGAATCGCGAAGCTAAAATTCCAAAACTGTTCTCAACCACTCGCCGTGCCCTCGATATGCGATAGTTGCAAATTTTTCTCCCGTTGTTGAGGGGATCCTGGCTGTGTGGCTCAATAAGATCAGGTCGCAATGCAGAGGCGTCGTCCCCCACTAATACACACAGTATTGTTTTAATACTTCGTAGATAGCCTCACTTGTTTCCGGGACTATTTTGCTGAGAACTGGTCTAGAAATGGCAGTGCAATATTCCATGTCTTTCAAACTTCTTCCAGTGGCAAGGAATCGTAAGGTAGCTGAGAGTCTTTCGTGGGGAGATACCGCTTTCTTCATAACAGTATTATATTTCGCAATATAAATGGAGAAAGTGAACTTAGCAGCTCAATATAGGTCTCTTCGTCCATTCTCAAATGATTTCACCAGTCCTTTGGTTCATTTTGTAATTCTTCCAATTAATTTACATGAGAGAAATCCGTTCTCTCTAGCAACCACTCACGGCTCCACTGTGTTCTTGGTTTTCGCGACTTCTTCACCTTTCTCACTAAACAACCGATGTACAGCGACAGCAACACTACTTCCTCCATGGTTTAAAACTTTCCTGGGATCGATAGCGGTAAGTAAGTGACATTTGACAAGAAATCGTTACAATTTATCGTAGCGTATAAACAGTGCTCTATTCTTTCGATTTGTTGAAGCGATAAATCGTTCAATCAATTGTTACGATTTATCGTAGCGTGTAGAGCCCCCTTTATACTTTCGATTGATATTTTTTGTAGGACAAACCACAAGCACCACAGAAAAATCCTTGAAGCCCTGTAGAAGCGGTGCCTGTGCGAAAGTAGTGATTCACATTGGATTTGAATCGCTGGAGATTATATTCAATTTGAAAAACGTTCTCAGGAAGTTTATTCCACGTAAACGTAGTTCTCCAAATGAAAGAGTTCTTGAACAGTGAAGTTTGAGGTGTACTGAGTCGAATCTTAATATGATGAGTAGCCACAGTCTGTCGCGAATTTCTGATATGTACCGCTCTTGGGGAAATCAAATGTACCAAGTCACTTGAACACTTTCCGTGAAAGTATTTATAGAAAAGAGACAATTCTCCAACTTTTCTTTGATATTCCAGACTGTATAAGTTAGCAATTCTAATAATGTTATTAAGGTTAGTGAAGAATAAATCATCATGGGCACAAATTCTATTGAAATTGTGGAATTGGCCGCGGTCGGAGTACGCCCGACTCACGATCGGAAGATCGTTGGTTCGATTCCCGCCTCGACCAGATATTTTCCTCGAGAGCATTCATCTGGTTGAAGCGGGGATGATTCTGCAACCGTTTTAGGCATCACACGTTAAAAGGTAAGACCTCGTTAGTCCTCAGCTCGCACAAGTTTCTCAACTTCTGAGAGTTGTCGTTCGTATGGCTGATTAACGGAAAACCTGATTTTTTTTTAAATTTGTGCACATAACATATATTGGGGAATTGACCATAATGTTAGTTCTTGCTCTGAGAGGTCTAAAAATGGATTGAGATCGTGAAGCTGGCAGTGGTACATTGAAGTTAATTTGTTCAAGAATTTTAGGACAGTCAACTCTCTCTCATTTACTAACATGAATAAAAATATGAGCGACGCACATTTTCTACGATGCTCTAAACTAAAAAGTTCCAAACGTTCATATATGACATCATTACTGATACCTCTCTCAGGGTAAGAACCATCTATTCTGAAAATTAGAAATTTACAAAACTTTCTTTGAACTCTTTCAATGGCTATATATGTTATGAATTTCATAGAATGGACTCCAGACGATACTTGCATAATCTTCGAACGTACGTAGGTGAAATACAACAGCTTCATGGCTTTAATAGTATGAAAGTTTCTGCAATTTCTAACAATGAAGCCATAAGTTCTGAGAGATTCTGAAACTTTTTGTGAAATATGTCTACTAAATGTTAATTTATGATCGAATATTACCCCTAGGTCTTTGATTTCATTACATCTCAGCAGATCTGAATCCTGTATTACATACGGGAATGTATAAACCTCTTTTTTCGACTATAACTCACTACTTTACATTTCTCCACATTGAGTTTCAATTTTTTATTGCTACACCAAGCAACAAGAAATTCTATTTAAGATTGAAGATTTACACAATCACCTACTTCCTTAATTATAGAAAATAATTTCAAGTCATCCGCGAAGCATAACCGCTTACAAGCTAAACTTTTAATGAACAATAAAAACAAAAGAGGTCCTAGGTTGGAGCCCTGAGGCACACCAGAAGGAGCTATATATGTTCTAGATTCATAACCGTTATAGAGGACGAATTGTTTTCTACATGTCAGATAGGATTGCATCAGCTGACAGGCAGTATTCGAAAAACCATAACTCATCAGTTTATTGAGCAAGATACCATAATCAATTTTAACAAATGCCTTAGAGAAATCCGTGTATATAACATCAACTTAGCCATTGTTATCTGATTATTGGATCTATATAAACTTTTATTTTTGTATTCTTTTCTAACTTGAATCTTAGGAAAGTATTATTAAAAAAAAGTAAGTAATGAACTGTTTCTCGCCGCACAATGGAAATAAGGCAATATTCTTACCTGGTCTGGAAGGATTTGATGGCTTTGTATCTGTCCTTGGGTCCAAGCAGCCATTTGTTTGGGTGGAGCGTCTGGAGCTACAGCGCCTTTGTTTCTCTTCTTGTACTCGTGGAGGATGGGAATCTTGGAATTCTTGTCGGTACTTGATAAAATTACTTCCCTTTCGATCTAAAACAAAATAGCACAATCAAAATCCGAAAGGAACATCAAAAACAAAGCATATGCTCCAAGGTCTTTGGTGTTTCGAACTACGAGCATTGTGAAAAATATCAATTCCTAATGAAACTCACAAGTTCCTTCCATGGGTTTTCACGTGTTGGGAATCTCCCATCAGTCGTGATAATAATTTCAAATATACTTTAAAAGCAATTACTCAAATTGGATCTTTAATGTCAGCGTAGTTTGAAGATTTCTGTAGAAGGTTGAGCCACCGGAAGAGAAGTCTAAGAAACTTTGTCGGTTCGAAGTTGCTCTTGAACTGAAAAAACTACCGAGCACACTATGCAATTTGAACAGAGTACTAATATTCTTACAGAAATCAAAATAGTTCTGATGGCTGTATCGAGGAGAGACACCTCTTCCAACGTCTCTACACTGTTGAAGCTGGTAAGTGTCTGCCTGAAAACAACTACTTTCCCAGCATTATATTGGTGGATATTGCATTATATCCAAAATTAATGCAAGTTGCCTAATACTTCTCGTTTATTCAGCAGTAAGACCATATTGAAATCAATCGATAAGATCACCTCTAGAATGTGGTTTGCCTACAAGTATGAAATCTCTGACAGATAATTTTTCAAACGTGAAAGGTCCATCTCGTAAACAAAGCCCCAAAAGCGAGAAAGAAAAATACCATGTCCGACCTATACCAGCATTCCTACTTAGTAGTATCTGGTAAATTCCTAATTGAACATGACTTCTCTCCTGGCTAATACCACGATGGGCATTGAATTATAACCGATTGATATTCATGCAACACTTTTTACACAGGATAGTTTCATAGAGACTTGCCGTTCATCCAGCAGCAGAACCAAGATGAAATCAACTAGTCCTCGAGACCTAAAGACTACAAACTGGTTTCGGGGTATTATTGCTCGTCAGTCCATGTAAGATCTGGCTCAAACTACAATTTGCCTAGGATTCAACTGACTTCAAATTCTTCTAGGGCTCCATTCAAGAGATGGAGATGTTACCAGTGCACCAATATTTCTAACAGAGTTTTTAACACACAATGATTGTTGCTATTTCTGGACAAAATATTGTCAATTATGAAGAACGACTTGCACTCTACTCGAAATTCACCTGGATATACTAATGACTATTTTCTAAAGTTATTACAGGATCAAAACAAATTCAGAGCAGAGGAGATCAAAGAGAGGGGTGTCTGCCCCATGAAGTTTAAAATAATTTAATCTTCCTTTTGAAGATAATCACTTGGTGATCGAAACACGTGTCGAGGTATTAAAATAACGGTTTAGTGTACACGTTTAACCACTCTAAGGTTTGAATCGTTTACAGTAAAGCATTCGATACAACTTCCAACTTAGTGACATTTATTAAGGAATTACACACAATAATGGACTGCTTTGAACAACGGTTTCTGCTCAGAACGATAAATTTCAACATAACAAGTGGTCCAGCAATATTTTCTCAGAGGGGGTGTGTCTCAGGGTCATGTTCTCACCCCTCTTCTACTACATTCCCAATTTTATGATAATGCTGCAAATAATGCCCTTATTGTTATACTGTTACTCTGCTATTTCACGAGTTATGAAGGAGGTGAAAAATCCATGAAAAGCCTGAAAAATACTGCAGGAAACTTCAGTTTAACAGTATTTTTTTGTTATTTCAGGTTGTCAACTGCTAGGTCGATCAGTACAATTTTCTGTAACAGTAGAGAGGCTGTAGTAGACTGAATGAAATGGTTATAAGTGAAAGCTCTAATTCTATCATCAATTGCTTTCTGTATAGTCTATAACCAGGATGAAGCTAATTTTCAACGATTTTTTCGTAGACTTGAATTTTTTATTGACATCGAATGTATGAATAGATGCCTACTGGAAGTAATGAAAACAAATGTTCTCGTTCGATTACTAATGGCAAAAAAAAAATCTAAATTATGGTACTATTTTTGTATTTAATAACTTTCAGAAAGTTGTCCATTTTCATCAAATAGGCACATGCATTCAAATAGATGTGCATTCAATTTGAACTTTTTGTTGAATAATCATCAGAACCTACATTGAATCATTCCCGAAAAATCATTCCCAAAATGAATCATTCCCAAAAAATTTCATCGCTTCAGTCGTAATTTTATATTCCCCTGAAGCCTGAACCATAAATATGAACTATTAAATTTTAAACATCGATTATTATTCAAGTGAAGTGGATAATTTGTTATTTCATAATTGTTTTTNCATTTGTTTGGGTGGAGCGTCTGGAGCTACAGCGCCTTTGTTTCTCTTCTTGTACTCGTGGAGGATGGGAATCTTGGAATTCTTGTCGGTACTTGATAAAATTACTTCCCTTTCGATCTAAAACAAAATAGCACAATCAATATCCGAAAATAACATCAAAAACAAAGCATGTGCTCCAAGGTCTTTGGTGTTTCGAACTACGAGCATTGTGAAAAATATCAATTCCTAATGAAACTCACAAGTTCCTTCCATGGGTTTTCACGTGTTGGGAATCTCCCATCAGTCGTGATAATAATTTCAAATATACTTTAAAAGCAATTACTCAAATTGGATCTTTAATGCCAGCGTAGTTTGAAGATTTCTGTAGAAGGTTGAGCCACCGGAAGAGAAGTCTAAGAAACTTTGTCGGTTCGAAGTTGCTCTTGAACTGAAAAAACTACAATTTGAACAGAGTACTAATATTCTTACAGAAATCAATCTACACTGTTGGAGCTTGTGCTGAAAACAACTACTTTCCCAGCATTATATTGGTGGATAATTGAATTATATCCAAAATCAATGCAAGTTGCCTAATACTTCTCGTTCATTCTTCTCGATAAGATCATCTCTAGAACGAGTTCAGGGACAATGCAGAAAAGATCCAATCCAAATAGCAGTTTGCCTGAGATTCGACTTGATTCAAACGTGGTTTGCCTACAAGTATGAAATCTCTGACTGAGATAATTTTTGAAAAGTAAAAGGTCCATCTCGAAAACAAAGCCCCAAAAGCGAGAAAGAAAAATACCATGTCCGACCTCTCCCAACATTCCTACTTAGTAATACCTGGTAAATTCTTAATTGAACACGACTTCTCTCCTGGCTAATACCACGATGGCAAAAATAAAAATAAAAAAAAATATCAAAATTATGGTACTATTTTTGTATTTAATAACTCTTTCAGAAAGTTGTCCATTTTCATTAAATATGCACATGCATTCAAATAGATGTGCATTCAATTTGAACTTTTTGTTGAATAATCATCAGAACCTACATTGAATCATCCCAAAAAATCATTCCCAAAATGAATCATTCCCAAAAAATTTCATCGCTTCAGTCGTAATTTTATATTCCCCTGAAGCCTGAACCATAAATATGAACTATTAAATTTTAAACATCGATTATTATTCAAGTGAAGTGGATAATTTGTTATTTCATAATTGTTTTTGTGATAATGCAAATGAAGGCTGCGGTAGTATAAATAACACCCACTACGGTTATTGAAGTAATTTTTCAAAAATTCAAACATCCCAGTGACCATGGTTTTACAACAAATTCGAACAGTCTTGGAGAACATTAATCGCAAGACCAGGACATTAATTACATTGCCGGACCGTTCCATTAACTATTTCACGTTAGACGGGGTATCCGACCCCACATTTAATGTCACTCTCAGAAATGAAAATTCCAATTTCGAAATCAAGTGTGATAATTTGAAATTTTACAGGGTGCTATACATATATTACAAACAGAAGATGATAAAATTCTCAAAACCGTTTCCAGGATAGGAAGCGAGAACTCACCCCCATTAACCCCCAAGTTTCCACCCACCCCCACTGAAATGAAAATGAATAACTCCTTCATTTTTGAGAAGTCTATGAAAATGCTTTCCAATGATATAAATAATAATTGTACAGGGTGTATGAATAATTGTGAAACCTCAAAAGAAGCATTTAATGAAGTTTTGTTCAACAAAAAATTTGTTGAAAATCTCAGTTGGGAAATGGAATAGCCTATTTTCAAATTCTGCACAGAGGTTGGCCAATGTTGTTCTGGTAATAGCGCGGCATACTTGAGAAATTCTTTCCGCAATTCCTCAAGTAACGCAAACTGAGTTTTATAAACAACTGACTTGAAGTATTCCAATAGAAAAAATTCAGTTGGCGTTTAGTCCCGGTAACCACTCGATAAGACCACTCTTTCCAATGTATTTGTTCGGATGATTGGTAGTCAACCAGTGCATTACTGCAGCTGCATATTGAGGAGATGTTGGAAGTGCAGAAGAATTTTCATCTAGAGCTAGATTTCCTTGGTCGTTTTTTGCTTCTCTAATTCATGAATAATTGAAGCTTTGATGTTGTTTTCCAGTTTATCCAAATAAATTCAGCCACTTGAATTGATTGGTATAAACAAAGGGACAGTTGAAGTACTGCCTAATATTCCTGCTCAAACATGTAAGTGTTTCTGGATATTGAGTGTGACCTTTTCTGAATCGATACGGGTTCGTATCACTCCAGTACTGACAGTTCTGTTTGTTCACATTTCCATTCAGCATAAAAGTATATTAATCACTGGAACAAATATCTTGCTCTAGCTCAAATTCGTTCAGTCATAAGTTCACAAGCCTCAATTCCTCGGTCATTCCTTATAAATCCTATGAAAAAAAAAACAGTTGCCTTTTGAATTTTGAGATAGTATAAAATAATACAATGTAAAGTTTCTTGCAAAATATGAGCATCAGACTTCTGCTTATTTTCCGCCGGAATGAGCTGATGAATGGTCCTAAATTACTTCCTTGTGGTATCCTTGAGCTGAACAAACTGTTCGATTTTTTAATTTTTGTCAAAATGTCCCCGTCTAATTCAAGATTTCAATCACACAGCAATCTATGCATTTACAATTTATTCATGAGTCTGGTGATATATTCTGGGATTTCACAGTTGGCAGGAATTTTTACCAAAATTTGGAAAATGCTTCTGATGAATTATTTTCATTTCATTATGGTAGTACTGACTGGAATAAGTTATTTGCTCTCATCAAATCCTGTTTACCGATATATTCTCTAATGCCCGTGAAACAACTGAATTATAGGAGCTCATATTTGGCAAGTACATCGAAAATAATATAGTAATTATCAAAAGTATGTTGAGAATATTTAAGCAAATTCATTAACATAGGCTTTCACGGCCTGAATAACAACCAAAGACAACAAAATCCGGTTTAGAACTCGCTGTATCATACGTTTCGTCTACTACTGCGGCAAACATCATCAGCAGTCTGTGCGTTTACTGCAAGGGAAAAAGTCTCATCAATTGTTCGTAGCTGGAATTCTACTCGTGTACCAAACATGGAATAGATGTTTGCTCTTAAAAACCCAGAAGGCGATTTTATACCTCCGATGTGTGGCTCATTTTGACATTATCAAAATGATGTTCAAATTTCAATTTGTTGTCTATATGCCAAAAGGTAAATGATATTATATTTGTTACTGATGATATCAGTTCTAATGAGATATCGTAGATATATTGGCAGGACAGGGTGTAGGTCTTCCTTACATAGACAGAGGAAGTTTGAATAGTATATCTATCTTCTTTAGGTTGTCAGATATAAGTTCCATCGAAGTCTGTATCTGTATCATGCCAGAGAAGTGTTCTATGTATTATCAGCAAACAATGTGAATTTTCTTTTGACATTGATAGTGGTAATAACATTCATATAAAACCCGAATATAATTGGCCCAAGAACTGATCCTTATGGTACATCAGCTGACAGAGCTATCAGATTTACTATCAAGTAATTTTACAAACTGGTTACTACAAGTCATATGAGATTCGGTGGTATTTGTCAAACCTGCATACACGTGACTGATAAATCAGGAATGGAGTCGTGAATAGTTTATTTGTGAATTGTAAAGTGCTTTTGGCTTTTACGCCATCATCAGGGCGATACCTGCAAGTAAATGATAGTCGTGAAATTTGTTTGAAGTTGAACTTTAAATTCTTCTTTGAATTACTTACTCGCCAAGTGTATACAGATCCTGTAGAATCAAAGTACAAAACCTTAGTACAACAATACTCTGAGTAGACGTGAACATGAACATTACAATAAACACCTTTTTGGGTTTAACATATTAATATTTTGTTTAAAAATTATGAAATTATTTCCAGCGTGCTCAATGACTAGTACGAGGAGGAAAAGTAAGTGAAAATTTGTCATAGACATAAGGTCATCATCAATTATAGAACATATTTAGTTTAACAAAAGACACATGTAGTAACCACAATACGTAAAAATTCTCCAAGGTGAGATCTTGAGAAATGTTGATTTTCAATTGGTTAATTTAGTCGTCTATGTAAAGGAATATGATCTATTCAATTGTACTAGAAAGGGGATTGTTACGTAATTCTTCGTCTATTTGTAAATCTTCTAGAAAATCCAACCTATTAACATTTTTTGAATCGACTTCTTTTAGACTGTGTGAATTACGACCGAAAGCTGATTTGTCTGGTTTATTCGAGTGTTCATTTATTCGAACTTTCAAAGGTCTACAAGTCTTTCCAATGTATGAAACTTCACAATTTATGCAATTGAGTTTGTAAATTCCACTTTTTGATAACTTATTGATTTAATCTTTGGAGTTGACTCAATGTTTACTTGAGTTATTTGAACTTTTGAAAGAAATTTTTGCATCTTTCATTTTATTGCTGCAGAGATGAGACTTTCTGAGAGATATTTTCACTTAAAAAAGTAACGATAAATGTTCAGAAGGTTATTCAATAATGGGATAAGTGAGATTTTGGTCTCTTTTATTCTTGACCTTACGAATTAAATTTATGATGATATTGGTGTTATAGCCATTGTTCTAAGTAATTTGTTGGAGAATATTCAGCACAGTGTTGTAATTCCAGTGTGTAAGTGAAATATTGAGATGTCCGTGAATGTAGCACTAAAAACCTACCATTTTGTGTTGGTGAGGCTGATTAGAAAAATAAGATATGACATGGTAAATTTGTGTGGGTTTTCTGTAGATACTGTATTCCAATTTGTTTGATTTTATTATGGTCAAGTCTAAGGAATTCTATTCATTATCTGATTCTAGCTCAAGCGCAAAAGTTATATTTGTGTGAATTGAATTCATTCTGTTTGAAAGATGCAGCTAACAATCAGAAACTGAATTTCTGAAAGAAAATTGCGCTTAACAAAAACTTCTTTGCACAAAAGTGGATGGATCATTCAAGTCACTTCTTTCATTCAGACTATTGTTTTCAAATACGAAGGAAATATTCCTGATCAACTTCTCGAAACACGCGAAGTCGAATTTGCGAAAAGATAAGTAGTAATCGCCTTGTTTTGTGCGAGCAGAATCCGCGTGGGTTTGAAAAGATGAAAAACGCTGTGTCTGCAACAACATTACAATAATAATCATAGTTAACGTTATGCTTGAGTATTGTTTCGATGTAAATACAGTGGGAACGTTCTCAACGAATGGAGGAACTAACAGTACTTTTGTTGTTGCATACGGATGATGTGAAAACAATTGAGAAACGGATTTGTGAAAATCTAGAATGCTTTTCTCGTTGGTAGGAGTGATGAAATTCATTGTTAAACGAAGTGTTTTGTGAATGGAACGCCCTGCATTCGACTACTTCATCTTGCGAGGAGTTTAATCTTCGTTATCACCATAAACTACCTTAACTACGTTTTATATTTTGAATTTCATTCGAACTCAGCCAAGAAAATCAATGTTTTTCTCCGCTTTTATAATGGCTCTTGAAATGGAAATTAAATTAATTCTCCTTATTCCCAATGAGTTTGTTCTTTGTACTGAAAAAAGTCTTTCAATATATTTGATGTAAGTATAAAGAAAAGTTTATCTTTGTCCTACGAATTGCCGATTACAATATTGAATCTACTCTAAATGATATAGATTACAGTCGTAGACCCATGAACACAAAAAAAATCTAGATTTTTGACTGGAACCATTGAATATTCAAGTCAATATTTGATCTGAAGTAAACACGTTTTCGTTTCCAGAACAAAAATACTGTTTCTCGACGTGTTTCGTTAACCAAATTATCATCATCAGAGTTTCTCTGATCTTCTGATGATGCTGACTTGGTTAGAACTTCGAGAGGCAGAATTTTTGTTCCAACGTGTAAAAAGTGTTTTCTTCAGATTCATTTTACGTCTGAGATTCACATTCTATTTATCGATTCAAATTCTTTACTTATAAATGCGGAAGTCACTCACTTAATATTCACCCATTTATCTCTGTTTCTTGGTACTGTTAAGCCCTAGGACGCTAAAATTTGGTATATAGATGCTTCTTAGGTCTCGGATGCACACTAAGAAACGATTTTCAAATATTCCAACTGGGGCGCCCCCCGTGGTGGTGATAGGGAAGCGTTACTCAATGCCCTCAAATTTCCGGTAAGTGAATTTATATTTAGTGTCAGTATTGCACCCGTGCGGAGCCGGGGCGGTTTGCTACTTTTATATGAAAGCTCTCTCAATACTGCATTCAGTGCAACCTGTTCAGAATGTTATTCCAGATACACTCAGTGGTCAGGAAACGTGTGAACTCTACATAACTATAGTTCATATAATAATATTCATTACTCCTCCAAAGATTCCAAACATTGCATCACAAATAAAGTTCATATAGTTGATTGAAGCCGATTCCGGAACCTCCCCCACCACTTTCAGTCTTGAAACGAGCTTCACTTACGTCACACGATGTAGTCAAGGTAACTTTGAGGGAGTTTTTTCGGTTTGATTTTGAACGACCTTGATCTACGTCACACAACGTAGACAAGTTGACTTTGAGGTAGTGTTTTGAGTTTGATTTTGATTAACGCCTCTTATTTTCGACAAAGCGACTTTGACTTCGAAAGAACTCGCCTCTACTGAAGTTTTGAACCTACGCCACACGATATAGCCAAGGTGACTTTGAGGGTGAGTTTCGTGTTTGACCTTAATTCACACTCCATGTTACTTACGCGGCTATCTTGTTATGAGTATTCGACCTTGAACGATCTCCAACTGCGTGGGCAAGGTTGAAAAAATCTGTTTTTCCGTTAACCTGCTGTCGCCCCCTGCCTACGAACGACAACTCTCGAAAGTCGAAACTTGTGGTAGCTAACTAACGAGGTCTTACCTTTTGAAGTGTGATTCCTAACATGGTGGATTCCAGACTTTTTATTTTGGGTCTGAACGACCTTCAGGAATATCGCATTGTGATTTTGACTACTGGATATGTTGCAGGATTTGTATTGCTAACACTTGGGAAAAACAACATAAAACAATTTTTTAAATTGTTTGCTATCTAATAAGTTAGCACGCCTAGCACCACTGAGAAGACCTGGGTTGGTAGAAACAGCGCTGTTTGGTGTTAGACCACTAGTAACTATCCTGTAACTATTCTTAACCTATCTTAGATGTTTCAAGGCAGTTTTTCAGTTCTGCCCTTGATGATTCCTTAGTAGTTTTCTTATCAACCCATTTATTGATCTGGTCTCGTATCGTATAATTTGGTACATCACCTGCGGACCGCGGTTTCAAGGTATTTATTACCTCTCGTCAGTACAGGAAAGATCCTACCCCGACAGCAAAGTGTCTAGGACTCGATTAATTTGTCCGCCAATCACTTCAATTCTTTGCGGTATTTGATTCAGAAAAAAAAATATTAAGAGTTTATAAACTCTCCTCTGACAAAGCAAATCTTCCTGAAGCATCCATTATTCATTAGTTGTTCAATTATGCCAGAATATAATTGAGTGGAAAATACTATTCACCAACAATCTTCCAAGTAATCAATTTCTCTATTTTTTATGTTCTATACTATTCTATTCTATTGTATCCTGTTGCACTCCATTTGTTTATTCCGTTTCGATATGTTACATGTCATTCCATTCTGATTCGTTTCGTTCCATTCCCTCCCCTCCCGCCCCACCAACTCTGCCATATTTTCCCTCCACATTTCTCATTCCTCCCCCACCTCTCTCTTCCATCTTTCTCTTTTCTTCCCTTTCCATGTCATCTCTTCCCTTGCCTTTCCTTCTGTAATGTATTTGAACCATTCATTACCTATTGAAAATTCTCTGTCTACGACTATGTTGAATTTATGATTTTTTATAGTTATTGAGGAATGTATCTTTAGTTTATAGTATTCAAAAGGGACAATGAAACACTGATTGTCATTGCACCCCTATATTATACACTATTCTACAATAAGACTGAATCCCGTCATGAAATAAAAATCTCTGGTTGTAAAGTAAAACATAAAATATACATTCCTCAATAACTATGAAAAATAAATTGAACATAGTCGTAGACAGAGAATTTTCAATAGGTAATGAATGGTTTCAATACATTACACCTTCCCTATCCATTGTATCCTATCCCTATCCAATTCGGTTCTATTCCATTCCACTCCATTCTATTTCATTCTGGGAAGCTATCAAAACCGTATTAAAATGAAATCCCTCGACGAAACGCCACTGGGGGCTTATTTTTGTTTGCCTTAGATTGCACGCACATATACGCCCATCCCAGCAACGTACAATTTCGTATTAAAACACGGTATCTTGTGACCCGAAATTTGATTGCTATCATGCTCTCCTTTATTTTGTACCTGAAATTGGAGCGCAGCACAAATAGCTTCAATATATTTCGTCGTTTCGCTTCTACCTGGCTCGAATATGCGAGCTGGACTCACGTAATTCCAATTCATTTCGAGTAATACGATAACTGAGATGTTTGTGGTGAATTAATTTGATAATGCCATGGTGGTTCTTGGAAGAGGATTTGAGAAAATTTACCAGGAAGTAGATAACTAAGTAGTTTCATTCAACTGCTAGTAAAAAAATAGAAAACAGAAAATACAGACCTGTAAAAATATTTATATAAACAAATATATTGCAACGAGATGAGAAATGAAGAACAGGTGTTAGGCATTTCTTTCAGTAATGGTTCTACAAAACTCAATCTCTTCTTATATCCAGTCAGAATGTACGACTGAAACACGATATGTTAGGATAATTCAAGTTCAAAGTGAGTGAATCTATTCGACCCTCCACTACAACTCACCATAATTTATTGAGGCTTACACAGATTCAAATTCCAATAAATAGGACCAGCTTCTCAACGAAGCCAAAGAGTTTGTTTGGTGAATTATTTTTCAATATTACTGGAGTTTTATCCCAAGTGATCATCTTCCTCTTGAAGATGATCACTTGGTGACCGAAACACGTGTAGGGGTTTTGAAACAACGGTTTGGTGTTGGGATAAAACTCCAGTCATATTAATTATTACACCAAAGGTTTCAAACAGTGCATAATAAGTAATGATTTTTCAGGTAAAATGTCTTGGAATGGACCAATCCTGGTAGATTTTCTAAAAGCACAAAACAGTTTTTACGGTCTATTGAAAACACTCCTCCACACCAGAATAAAAGTAGTCTCCTAACGCGCATTTTGATAATCTAGTTATAGTATCTTCTGATAGTGCTGACTTGGTTAGCAAAACGCGAGTCAAGAAACAGTATTTTCATTCTAGTATGGAGAAAGTATTTTCAAAAGATTCATTTTACGTCAGAGGTTCCAATTCCATCTTCATGCAGTTCAGATATCCAGTTACTGTTTGGAAACCTACAAAAATGCCAATGATAGGTTTCGATCGATATTAGTATCGACGAAGAGTTTTTTGGCTTTCAGAACCGATCAGATGTACGAAATAGGGGATATTTGTATCAATTCAAGGATGTGTTGTGTTTCAGCCAATTTCTTCACTCACATAAAACTTTAACATAAATTTTCGCCTGCAAAGAGGTCGCATAGAAACCTAAGGAAGTTGGTATCGCTATCTTGTGAACACCTGCACCGAAACCTGAATGGCTATTTATCCATCTGTGAACCAACATGTATTTGCTCTTGATATTGCCTTTTCCCGATCAATCCAGTCCTCTCTCCTATGTTTGCTATGTTCCGCATAAACTTATTTAATTCACTCTGCAATATGCACAATTCTGTGTTGTATGTCAACCTGTTTTTTCAGAAATATTTGCAGAGAAGATGAGTCAAGACTGAAGATAGTCAGACAAGCATGTTTCTGTCAGCTCTAAATATTTTGGTCATCAAGCAGTTGCTCTTCACGTAATCATTGGTTAAATATAATCATCACATCCACAGAATAGATTTGTGTGGCCCTTACCTTACGACTGTAGGACAGTGAAGTTATTCATCCACGTTTCTGATCCTGGTGACTGGGAATATCACAGTTCTGTCAGGGTTTCTAGGTAACTGCTTTCTTCGACACAGACTATGAACATTGTCAATGTGATAATAAAATTGGAGCAGGATAGCCTTGAAGCTCTGCTTGCTGAAGTCAAAACATTCAATAGACGTGGAAAGAATACACTGTTACCGACGTTGGATATGAGTTTTTCTAAACACTTGACTCCACATTTTCTATATACAAAGTGAAAAATGAATGGTAGCAAAATGAGTGGAATAATAGTTTACGACTGATGCAAAACGTTGAAAAATTTAGTCCAGTAAACTGTTAATAGATTGTAATGAAGTGACCTGGTGGGTTGCCTGTTGGGTTGACCAGGACGGTTTGCTCCACTCCCACAATTGAGCGGTGTGTCAACCGGTGGTTCAAGCTGCGAGGCCGGACGATCGATTTTCACTTCCTATCATCCAACCCGTGCTAGGAATCACACGTTAGAAGGTAAGATCTCTTAAGTCCTTAGCTCGCACAAGTTTTGACTTTTGAGAGCTATCATTTGAAGGAGGTTAACGGAAAAACATATTTCAATCGGCTCAATTCTGTAATTCATACCAACAGTGTGACCAGGGTATCAAACTCTCAGTTCAGATCTCTCTGTATCTGTAGAGTAGAGAGGGTGAGTGTAGACTCACAGCACTTAGGCCACATGTGACCCATTGTACAAACTCCCGAGGAGTTGTCGTCCTAGGTCATCATCCATCATGTCCTTTCCAGGAAGGTGGACAGGTCACTTGGAGTCATCTCCTTTATATTGGTAGGTTTGGGCCAAGACTCGCCGAATACACACTTTTTTGGCAACCTTGAGGTGTCTTACGGTGACCTCCGTGAAGGTTTTGGAAGGTGCAGCGACATTACTGTCGTTGCGCTGCTTCATCAACCTTCTTGGGGTCTTCTCCGTGAAGGTGCACAAGTAAGGGAGCTTTTCTGTAGGGGCAGCCGGTTCCTTGCCTTCATTGCAGGCGGAACTCTCGGCGCCTGCCGCAGGAAATGCCCTTGCTGTTGGAGGTGGAGTGGGGGAGTACCCCGCGCCCTTCAAGCGATCCCAGTTCAGGTCAGCGAGATGTCCGATAATCCGAGACAAACCCTTTTGCGAACGAATTACAACACACTCTTCATCGAAAAACTAATGATACGCCTCTGTTTCTCTGCGTATGCAAGCTCTAATCGATAGAATTTGCCTTCAGGCTAGGTGATTTCGAATCGCTGAAATTAAAAACGGAGGTAGCGGATTTGACAAGCCACGTGATTTGAATCGGATATTTTAGAGCGAAATTGTAGCGATTCTGATGTAAATTGAAAGAATATTATGGGAAGAATCTCATTCTCATCTGACACAACGGGAAATGGTTTATTCGGCAATTAGAGTGCTATTCAATAATGCGAGTGCACAATAAGCTTTTATTCGACTGAGTGAGTTCGCAATTAGGTCCTAATTATACATGCACGAGCTCAGGGTAATCCATGTTTCGAATGGAAGACCGATCAATTAGCTGCATCAGTTTATCAATCATTATGAAATTCAACCAGAGAACTAACTGTTAGATCGATATTTCGGTGAGGAAAATACCACAAGATTATATTTTCCTACCCACATTTTCTTCAAGTAGTATGTTTATTTTATGTCAGAAACTCTTTTATTCTTTATTTTATACCTGGTCAACAGAAATTGTATCCAAGATAATACCAATGGCTGTCAATGTTAGTCTTGGAAAAAACTGCACTGGTTTTCTCGGTGTCAATGCCATTTCATCAATGGAGCGAAGGGAATTCAAAATTTCGGATACCTGCCCTAATATGGAAAGTACATTATGAAAAATTCATTAGCATCTATCTATTAACATCAATAGGCAACTGTGCTATCCACAGGTATACAAGTATAATCTCCGGAGAAGACAGAAAACTCCTGAAGATATTAGTGAATCGAGGCGGCCAAACGTTGATAAAATTATTCGAAACTAATGATGGTCCATAATCTTGGAAAACACGAATCTCATTTCTCGCGTCGATAGATTTTGATTATTCAAAAGAGAATCTATCATTCTTGCACAATATTTTGTGTTACTACTAGAGTACCACGGTGCAGATTCGTATCTACATAGTCGATTGAAAAAATCCTAAATCGGATTGAAAACAGAAATACGCCATTTTGTCAAGTACAATTTCTTTCTCCTACACGTCATATTTTGTGTAACTTTTAACTAACTCAAGAGCTATTTCAATCCTCTTTTGGCGACACAGTTGTGTTTTTTGTATATCTAGCTTCGATTTCGAGAAAAAAATTGAAGCTACTTTGCATATCATGGACTCACTTTGGAGACCAGCTGACAGTGATAATATTGTCATATCAGTGATTCCATCATGGATAATTTTACTAACGCTGAAATGAATGACATGCACTTTCTTTGTGGAAGAAGCACGAAGAATTTACCATGACGGATATCTTGACAGAATAATTAATTCCATGCGTTAAGACATTTAGAAGGCTTCATACAAGATTATGTGAAAATGGGAGTTTTAATAAAAATGCAGGTGGTGGAAGACCAGAAACTGCAACAACGCCGGAACTAGAAGAAGTTATACTTGATGAGATAGAAGAAGATCCTTCAAATAGTACCAGAAAGATTGCGCTTCAGCTGGAAGTCAGCCCAAAAACCGTATGAACAGTTTTAAAAGAAAACCTCCTATACACATATCAAATACAGCGGGTCCAAGTTCTATTCCCTCGGATTTTTCACTCAAGATGAAAGTTTTGCGAGTAGTTGATTCATACGATGGCACACAATAATAATTTCTTACCCAATATTTTATTTACGGACGAAGCAAATTCTTCCACGAGATGCTACTGACGAAAATACAAAACTAATACTACTACGAAGGTACTTTTTGATGCATATCATATCTGCACAGCCTACCTGATTGAATCGCTGTAAGGGATGATGATGTCATGATTAGAACCGCTCTAATAGTGCTTTAATTAGATACTGTATTACCTGGATCCTTTATCACCCTCTCTAGAAATTCTTCTACGCTATAATACCCCTTATTAGTTAATAGCTTCTTTTTTCGTTTTTTGAATGGTGTGATATGCAACTCTTTAATATCTTGAGGCAACGCATTGAATTAGTGTTATTTACTGTCTCTATTCAGTATTGAACATCTTGAATCAGTGTTATTTACTATCTCTATTCAGGTTAGAAGGCCGTTGTACTTTGAAACTGCATCCTAACGTTTCGCCAGTACGGGTGGTTTCTTCAGAGTTTTACTCATCTTGATAATTTACCGATGACTGGTGATTTTTAGTTTGTAGGTTATATTTATATTGACTCAAGTAGTCTGCATCTCCTGTTGATTCGTTGTTATTAGCTCAAGAGTTATTACCTGTTAATGACGTTACACTGCATTACGCTGTTATCACTTCAGCATCTTTCAGTATGGGATTCCAAATCCGGTTAAGCTTTATCGCATCCTCTTTTCTGTTGTAGTTTTCCGTATGTTCATGGATTTCTATAGCTCCCCGTACAAGCCGACTGTGGTATCCATGATCGGGTGCAAGTAGTTTCACATCTTCAAACAGTATCGTATGATCTCCTTCACTAAACGCGTGTTCCGCTACTGCATTACGCCCTTCTGTTATTAATCATCAACGTTTTTTTCTGAAATACTCGAATTATAAATGCAGTGCCAACTCAGTTGGTATAAACACGTTCGGGAAAATGCCCTCAACCATTGCTGAGTTTCTGAACCTTCCTGAACCAAATGAATATAAAAGTCACTGTTTCAGAAGGTATTCTGCTTCTTTGCTAGCAGAATCAGAAGCAAATATAACGATATTGAGAAGCACGGAGGATGGAAGTCTTCAACAGTAGCTAAGGGTTACATTGATCAATTTGTTTCTTATAAAAAGGATATTGCTGAAAGAATAATTCCTCTAGCGTTGCAGCATCGTACTCTTCATTGAAAGAGTTGAATGTTATTGCCCATGAAAATGTCAACACAGCTAATTCAAATATATTAAAAGGCTCTTCAATATCGCAAGGTGTTAATATCAGCCTAATTGTACTTTACATATTATTGTTCATCATAACTAATAATAAGAATGTGATTATTATATATAATACCTTTGTTACAGATTAACAGATTTTAATTGTCTATATCAATTGTTCATAATAAAACTTCCTTGAAAAAAATTGAATAATTACGTTTTGTTTATTGCCATTTAGTCAAAAAAAAATCTTGTTAAAAATAAACTGATGGATGTAGCCGTTCCTACGTGGTAGAAAATCATAATGAAGAGAAGAGAAATGGAACTTTCTATGTTTTTCACCACTTTTATTTGTAACTAACGTTACTGCAGTTTCGTCCTTTATTGTATAAGTTTGAAAATGTCCGTATAGGAGTAAACTGTGGACGAAAAGTGGTAAAAAACATAGAAAGTTTCATTTCTCTTTTCTTCACTCGTTGAAAATACTTTAAACACTACTGTTAAAAAAATTTTTAATACGTTATTTTGTGAACATCATCTTTAAATACTCTTGACAACCATTAAAAATGTTACTTTCAATGACAGTTNTGAAAAAGCAAATGCGCCACTGGAATCAATGAAGTCGCCCCGGAGCGCCAATTAATTTTTATTGTTGTATTTATTTTATTTTTAATGTCATAAGTTTGTAAGTGTTTAATAAGAAAACACTCTTTGTGTAGAGTAAATAATACTTTTTCTGCCCAGTATAAATTCATAAGAACTTAGATAGTTTCAAGTTTTCAGTGACTTGGGAAGTCCAAAACTGGGAATCTGTATCTAACTGCTGCATAATCCATCAGGTCAGTATATAATTTCTTGTAGAGCTTTGATTTAAGAACGTTTTTCTGAAACTTGGCGAGTCTGAAAATGGAAATAGGTACCGAAATGTTCCGCTGCCGTTGTATGAAGTGAATAATACTTCACCTGCTCAACCCATGAGATGATTTTCAATTGTAGAGCTGCAGGTGAGGAGCGTTTTTTTGTGACTAGAGGATCTTGAACTGAGAATCTATACTTTACTGCTGCATGATCTAAAATTTTGTTGGAACTCATAGAACTTAAAGTTTGGAATAGTCTTTTGTGATCTGAAAGGTCCAAAATTGGAAACTGCTGCTCAGTCCATAAACTTATAAGAATTTGTAGAGCTCTAAATTGTAACTATGACTGTGAGAATCTGAACTGTTTCGCTGCTTTTGAATGAAGTAAACGATACTTTTTCTGTTTGATCCATAAAATTATATAACTTGTAGAGCTGCAAGCTGAAAGAAGCCCTTTTTTGTGACTAAGAATCAATCTTGGCATCACCGTAGATATATCACTACGAATAGGAAATGAATTTTTCACTGGAAAAGGTCAATGCATCCTCAAAGTAGGGAAGATGAATCACATTGCCGATAACTTATCAGCTTGCTGTTCCTCAAAGTCAATCAGTGACGGTATCTCCCAAATGAAGTTGTAGATACCTTCAGAAAATGATAATTCAAGAACAATAAGAATGCCAGAATGTGGTATTATCGTCGACCTTCTTTGAGTACGTGAAAGATCGAATTGAAGAAAAACATTTTTCCAATGTAGGTTCACAAGTTACATACATAATAAAACCGAACTCACAAATGTTATTGTCAGGTGATCAAACTAATAATAATCAATTCACCCCATAATTACTCTTTCAGCAGCGAACAAATGAATATAGGTTTCTAAAATTTTATGTCTTCATGAATGATGAATAGTACATTAATAAGAACTAAAGTGAATCAGAGCTNAAGATTGAATGTACCGTCTTGAAGTAACAATAAAATTTCGAAATTTTAATAAACTTGATGTAGATTTGAGGTTATGTCCTCGATACTGGACAATATTGAAACAATCATGATACCTATTGTCAATATACTTATAGTTAATTGTCAGATCTGTGAAATTATTGTGATTAAGATAGTTTCCACTGAGTTGGCTTAGCTATGGTATCAATACCAACGAAAATTCAATTTCTCAATCTTCTGGAACATAGGACATTGGAAATAATACCTGAAGATAGTTTTTGTTCTGATGGTAAAAAAGAAAATATGAAAGGTACTTTCCAGAATCAGAATATATTATGAGATTATATATGATCAACAGAGATCAAAGAGAATTAACTAACCTTGTGATGCCTCAATAAGAGAATCCAGTGAATTGTACCAAATCACTGACGAAAACTATATAATTGGTACCAGATCCGAAAAAAAAAAAGAAAAACAACGAACAAGGAAATCATTGAAAATCTTTATGAAGGTACCGTTTGAAAAAAGATCAAAATAACTGCTCCAATAGAGAAGGAATCGGTTGAAAGGTATTGTGATATTCACTGAACTCTCAATTTGAAGGACACCTGAATAAAATGGAAATATATAATGGATACCTCAGCTACATACAATGTAGAAAATAGACACGTTATCATAAATTAACATGAGATGAATTGGAAGAACCCAAAAAGCTCCAGTATTTCTGAGATCCTAGAAAGGAAATCATATGACTCAAAAAGGAAAGGGAAATCATGAAAAATATCACATTCAATCAGATTATTCGAGGTTGTCTTGGCCAATGTAATGTTTATTAGAAAAAAAAGAGGATATCGTTCCAGCATTTGGTTAAAATACGTCGACCACATGTTTCAAGTTAACCAGTAGGTTATATTGAACCAAGAAAATTGATAAATAGCAAAACAGCTTTGGCTTCACTTCACTTACCAGGAGGAGATATATAAACTAGAATCTCAATTTCGAAATGAATTCCTCCAAATTTTACCAATAACAAATATTTTGGGGGTACCAACACCAACCAAAAATCAATATTCCCTAAAAACTTACAATGTCAATACGGATATTCCGTAAAATGTTGGTGAAAACAAAATGATGAAAAATAAAATGAATCTACTGGTAAACAGAATTGTCATTGAACCTATACACTCCATTGATGAAAGACGATACATTCGTGATCCATCACCAAACAGTGTTATGATCATCCAAGGTGTCACTAATGGTGCTAGGCCAAGCCACGAGTGTATTGGTGAGTACAAGACTGAGTAAGTAGAGCTGATAACATCTTTCTTTATGAAAACACCATCTATGGAATTAACAGGAGAGTCAATTCTCAATTATCAATTTTCAGAGGTATTGGAGAATTTAATCTTCTGTTGATCCTACAGCAGACGTATCCGTGAGGAGAGGTATCATCACCTTTACTTACTTCAGTGATATGTTTCCATTGAATAAAATAACCATAATTGTAAGTAAGGTAAAGCGCCTTTTGGAAAGTATAGCTCCAGACCAGAGAATACTGAATGTACAATTAAAATTACTTCAATTTTCAATAGGTAGCTAATTTGAAACAAGGCAATTCAGGTGGGCAGATGTCAATTTTGGAATTGTTTATGTACAGCTGTGAAACGAAAAACGTGAAAATTATAATAATATACCTATGATTACAAGATGAATGAAAAAATTGATGTTGGAGTGACATACACATTAATGAAGTTCTGCAAACCTAATGGAAACAACCCTAAGCATTTCAAGGGAACATTTGTGTCACAGTAATGTTTGGAAAGAACCCGTGGGTTGGGCTACATATCGGGCGCGTCCCCAGGTGGCGTATTAGGAAGCTAATGTGGCCTTACGGACGGGGTGGCCGGACTCCTGGTCAGTGGCAGAAATAAGTAGGATGAGGGGAACTGAAACTCCCCGAAAGCCTTTGCAAAACATGCCACCATAAACCAGCCTACCCAAGCTAAGGTGTAAGGAATCGTGCCGACAGCTGAATGGCCGCAGGGTGATATGCGGTTACAAAAGATCCCTTTGGGAAACTGGGCGAAACCTCTTGGTAATCAGCCTACCTCTGGTAATGCAGGGATCTGCCAGAGGCCAACTCTTCCCTTGCCACTCGTGGAAACACACATGAATGAAACAAACCCAAAAACAGAAACAATAAAAACCAATCCCGAGGCTGGACAAAAGTGCTCCCCTCAATCTAAGGCGTCGACTGGGGATGAACAGAAATGTCCACCCCAATCTACCGCTTGGAATGAGGCTGGTCCTAGCATATCGCCTTGTGATGTAATACAAAGGCCAAGGCGTAAGCGCATTTGCGGCGCCGAAGCCAAAAGGAGAAAGAGAGCCTAAGTGCACCCTCCTCCTCCCCCACTTCACCTCCAACAGCACGGGCACTTCCTGCGGCAAGCGCCAAGAGCTCCGCCTTGAATAAAGGCAAGGAACCGGCTGCCCCTGCAGGAAAGCTCCCTCACTTGTGCACCTCCACGAAGGGAACCCCAAGAAGGTTGAGGAAGCCGCGCAACGACAGTAATGTCGTTGTACCTTTCAGAAACTTCGCAGAGGCCACCGTGAGACACCTCAAGGTTGCCAAAGAAAGTGTGTTTGGCGAGTTTTGGCCTACACCTCCCAATATAAATGAGATGTCTCCCAGTTACCTGTCCACCTTCCTGGAAAGGACAGGATGGACGATGACCTAGGAGGACAACTCCTCGGAAGGATGTACAATGGGTTACATGTGGCCTAAGTGCTGTGGGTCCACACTCGTCTTTTCTACTATACAAATACAGATGATTGGAAAGAAGGAGGAATCCATATATTACCGGACAGCAAAGAAACAGTGGAAGCTATACAAAGAACCTTATGCATGAAGGTCGTTATGAAAAAATGAATGTTACGAAAATTGTAGTTATGAAATCATCATTTAATCATCTAAAGGAACAATTCGTTCAGGCCAGTCTCAACACCCTACACAGTAGGTTAATGGACTGACACCTATCAGAAAACAACTGCTCCCCTGGCTAATACCACGAAGGGCGTTGGATTATATCCGACAGGTGTCGCCCTTCGTGGTATTAGCCAGGGGAGTAGTTGTTTTCTGATAGGTGTCAGTCCATTAACCTACTGTGTAGGGTGTTGAGACTGGCCTGAACGAATTGTTCCTTTAGATGATTTGATTTATAGCCAGTCTTCAAGTATGCCCACTGACTATACGTGAAAAAAAATCATCATTTGTCAATGTAAGTGAATTTCTCAAAAGTGTATTCAAAACAGTTCAGCCATATCCTGATGATGCTAACTTGGTTCGCGAAACGCGCGTTATTGAACAGTATTTTCAATTGAAAACAACAAAATCCGAGCTGGCAGGCCGTGATGAGAAGGAACAGCTACTGCGGCAGACATCTTCAGACATCTGCGACGCATGCACCTCTGATGATATCTGCCACAGTGTCAGGCAAAACGTTGCGAACAGTACCTACCAGCCCGGAATTTGATCTTTCCAATCACGACTCAGGCATGAAAGGCTGTGTTTTTGTACAGCGTGGTTCTAATCCTGTTCTTCCTGGTTAAACTTCTTGGAATTGTCATACAAATATGTTTGATTGTGCTACTGTAAGGGTTATCAGTAATATACATGAGAATATAACTGGTCATAGAAGAGATCCTTGTGGTTCTCCAATCAAATTTCACGGTAAGAATAGATTATTTCACATCGTTTTCCATTACAATTTTTGCCTGTCCAAAAAAGTTAAAAACCAAGGCCCCCACTACTCTCAAATATGCAGAAACTAGTTTACAAACTAACAACACAACTCCATATTAATCACATGCCAATTCCACAACACCGTTACACTGAGTACGTAACAATACACTTGATACGAATTCCACGAAACACAATAGCAAACTTTCACACGTATCTCGAAATTTTCTGGGAAGTGCGGCACTTTTCCAAGTTTGGTTGGTACTAATGGTACTACCGAATCATGTGTGCCGTCAAGAGCAAGTCGATTGTTTGGTAACGACCTCTTTTGGTGGGGGTTCACAGATCTCTAGATTGGTGATTATCATAAGTACGGGAAGCAGGATCAACTGGTGCGAGCAAGACACGGTCTACGAAACATACTCTTAATTTGATGTTTCATTAAGAAAAGTGAGGTGTTATCGTTGCGTTTTTTGCTCACCGAGCTATATCGCGTGTATGATACCCTTCAACGGAATCGTGGAGAAAAAGTGAACTTTGAACCACAGGAGAAAAACGTTCAGTTTTTTTCCTTTTCCCCTGTCTTATAATAGTCGTTCTTATTCCCACGAATAATTGAATAACTACACTATCTATTCTCTGAAGCAACAGTATGATTTAATAGAACAAATCTCAAAAAACTGTTCATCTGTTCAAGAAAATCTGTTTGAAATCTGTTTTCCGTTAATCAGTTGTCGCCCCCATACGAACGACAACTCTCAGAAGTTGAGGTCTTACCTTATAACGTGTAATTCTCAACACCGTTGCAAAATCGTCCCATCTTCAACCAGAAAAATTCTCTCTAGAAAAATATCGGGTCAAGGCGGGAATCGAACCCACGGCCTTCCGATCATGAGTCGGGTGCACTAGCACCGCACCAATTCCACGACTTTATGATTATGATTGTATTTACACAATGAGTAACAAACATTCGCATTAGTTATTATTGAATATTTTTATTTGACCACCCAAAATTGTTTTTTATTTTGATTTAAGAATGAAACTTTCAAAACTAATACTACTACGAAGAGTACTTTTTGATGCATATCATATCTGCACAGCCTACCTGATTGAATCGCTGTAAGGGATGATGGTGTCATGATTAGAACCGATCTAATAGTGCTTTAATTAGATACTGTATTACCTGGATGCTTTATCACCCTCTCTAGAAATTCTTCTACGCTAAAATATCCCATATTAGTTAATAGCTTCTTTATTCGTTTTTTTAAAGGTGTGATATGCAAGTCTTCAATATCTTGAGGCAACGTATTGAATTAGTGTTATTTACTATCTCTATTCAGGTTTGAAGGCCGTTGTACTTCGAAACTACATCCTGAAGTTTCGCCAGTACGGGTGGTTTCTTCAGAGTTTTACTTATCTTGATGATTTACCGATGACTGGTGATTTTCAGTTCCTAGGTTTTATTTATATTGACTCAAGTAGTCTGCGTCTCCTGTTGATTCGTTGTTATTACCTGTTAATGACGTTACATTGCATTGCGCTGTTATCACTTCAACATCTTTCAGTATGGGATTCCAAATCCGGTTGAGCTTTATCGCATCCTTTTTTCTGTTGTAGTTCTCCGTATGTTTATGGATTTCTATGGCTTCCCGTACAAGCCGACTGTGGTATCCATGATCGGGGGCAAGTAGTTTCACATCTTCAAACAGTATCGTATGATCTCCTTCACTAAACGCGTGTTCCGCTACTGCATTACGCCCTTCTGTTATTAATCATCAACGTTTTTTTCTGAAATACTCGAATTATAAATGCAGTGCCAACCCAGTTGGTATAAACACGTTCGGGAAAATGCCCCCAACCATTGCTGAGTTTCTGAACCTTCCTGAACCAAAGGAATATGAAAGTCACTGTTTCAGAAGGTCTTCTGCTTTTTTGCTAGCAGAATCAGAAGCAAATATAACGATATTGAGAAGCACGGAGGATGGAAGTCTTCAACAGTAGCTGAGGGTTACATTGATCAATTTGTTTCTTATAAAAAGGATATTGCTGAAAGAATAATTTCTCTAGCGTTGCAGCATCGTACTCTTCATTGAAAGAGTTGAATGTTATTGCCCATGAAAATGTCAACACAGCTAATTCAAATATATTAAAAGGCTCTTCAATATCGCAAGGTGTTAATATCAGCCTAATTGTACTTTACATATTATTGTTCATCATAACTGATAATAAGAATGTGATTATTATATATAATACCTTTGTTACAGATTAACAGATTTTAATTGTCTATATCAATTGTTCATAATAACACTTCCTTGAAAAACATTGAATAATTATGTTTTGTTTATTGCCATTTACTCAAAAAAAAATCTTGTTAAAAATAAACTGATGGATGTAGCCGTTCCTACGTGGTAGAAAATCATAATGAAGAAAAGAGAAATGGAACTTTCTATGTTTTTCACCACTTTTATTTGTAACTAACGTTACTGCAGTTTCGTCCTTTATTGTATAAGTTTGAAAATGTCCATATAGGACGAAACTGTGGAAGAAAAGTGGTAAAAAACATAGAAAGTTTCATTTCTCTTTTCTTCACTCGTTGAAAATACTTTAAACACTACTGTTAAAAAAATTTTTAATACGTTATTTTGTGAACATCATCTTTAAATACTCTTGACAACCATTAAAAATGTTACTTTCAATGACAGTTCTACAAAAACATTTTCACTAAATAGTTTTACAAAAACGCAATACGTGTTTCGCCATACAATGGCTTCTTCAGGTTTGTCTTTACTCTGTTAGGTTCTTATATTTCTCGAGAAACATGTCCAATTCAACTAGTTTGTTTCTACAGCACTAAGCATATAGAATTCATATCAGTTAGTATGAAGAAGGAGTTATTGTAACGTGTAGCGATTTTCATCAATTTAGGGTGAATTCCATCACTATGTTATAACAAGAAACGGAACATCGTCTCGATACATTTATGTCAAACCTCACGAATCGGAACTTTCACTAACTCCTCTACTCGTAATTCGAAACTTTCCTCGAAGATGGAAAGCATATTAAAATGACCCTCGATCGAAGACATCTGGAGGTTACCTAGAAATTTCTCATCTCCCGGTAATCTTTTTGAAATTATTGGAGCGATCCTCGGGGAAGTTGGGGAAATATGGGTGGAATGAAAAAGTTATCCAAGATAAATGATGTTCATTTTTCAAGCAAAGTATGCAGTAAAAATTATGCGCCAAGCTCGGATTGGCAACAAAAACAATCTGAAATTTCGCGGTCGTTTGCCGAAAATATTCGGAAGACCGCTTTTGAATGTTGAACAGAAGTTAAAGGAGCCCCAATTTTTGCGGCTTGGGTGAATCATTTCAGGATGGCGACAGATACGTTATATGTTGAATATTACGGAGACATTTATCGTTTTGGAAAAAATCGATGCCTGAGTTTTTGTGGCTTCGAATTGAACCTGGTTACTTCCACCCCAATTCAAAATCACCTCTTGATCCTCATTAAGATATGCAACCTTCTGCTGTGAATCTGTAGCCGATGTCCTGAAATCTGAATGTAATGACGAGACAAGTGTATTGTCATCAGCAAAGCAATATATGAGGGGTTCAAAGCTGAAGTGGACCAAGTCCATAATAGCGATGTTTTTCGATAGACCCTGCATGATACGCTTTTTCTGTGTGAGAATATGAGTGTTATGGCGAATACCAATGAAGATGATGGTAAGTTATTGACTTTTAATATCATATGTCTTGATGAAATGAAACCAGGAAGTTGATACTATGAATCCTCAGCGTCAAATTCACGCAATTCTATGTAATTTTTGTATTCAGCTTTGAGGTTATGTCATGTATATTAACAGAATGAGTGGATTTCATGGACCTACCTCATACAGGCATTCGTTCACAGTTTCAGATACAGAAAATGATGTACCCCTGATTCAATTTGTTTGTCCTTTTTTTGAATGTTTTTTTCATCAGTATTGTCTATTTCAGAAGATGCAGTGGTTCGCGAAGTAGGAGAACGTGGTCGAAAAAGAGCTCGCAACGAAGCGAATTGGGACAGGAATAAAAGAAAAATTCTGAAAAATAGTGGCAAAACTTACGAAACGAAAACAAAACAATGTGTTCCAGCTGAATGTTTCAATCCTGTTTATAACTGTGGAATGCCGCAAGCAGTGCAGGACAAAAATCAATATTGGAGGTTTGTCAACATTTTTCGAATCATTTTGGAAACTAACAGATTACAACAAACATAACATTTTCCTGCAAAGTTTAGTGAAAGTGTCCACAGTAAGAAGAAAGCGTCCAAGAGATGGTTCTGGAACAAACAAATCCTCATCGTTTGAATATACTGTACGTTTGAAAGAAGCCACCATCAATGTGTGCAACAATTTTTTTTTGGGTACACTCCAAATTAGTTGGGGACGACTGTATAGATGTCTAGCTGCAGTAATGGATAATCATGGTGAAAATATTCACACAAATAAAATAGATGATTCTGATGTTATCATGCATATCAAATCTTTCCCTTCTTACCAAAGTCATTACAGCCGGAAAAATAATAAGCACAGGAAATACCTCAATCCAGAATTGAATATTCGAAAGATGTATGACCTTTATGTTCAAGAATGCTCTGAAGCAAATAATCAACCTTTCAACCTACTACAAAGTGTTTTTCACGAAATTCAATCTCCACTTCAAAATTCCCAGCAAAGACACGTGCCGTTTGTTCGATGAGTTACACCTGAAGATTCGTAGTGAAACTGATGGAAAGAAGAAGAAGGAACTAGAAATACAAAAAAAATTGCATTTAGCTCGTTCTGATCCGGCCAGAGACACTTTGAGAAGAGATCAGCAAAATGCTTCTGATGAATGTTATGTCTGCACATTCGACTTACAGAAGGCAGTTCCTTTTCCGAATCTTCATACATCAGTGGCATATTACAAACGCAACTTGTATATTTATAATTTTGGCATACATTCTTTCAACTTGGATACAGGCTTCATGCATGTTTGAGATGAGACACAAGAAAGACGAGGATCTCAGGATGTAGCTTCGGGTATTCTCAAACACCTCAAAGAACATGCTGGTACCTTCAAGAAAATTATTTTGTTTTCAGATTCCTGCACAGGGCAGAATCGTAATACTAAGATATCTCTCAGTTTGCTGAAACTTGTGCAGTATCCTTGCATAGCTGCAGAAACAATAGATTTAAAATTCTTGCTATCTGGTCTCTCATTTCTGTCAGACGATTCAGAATTTGGAGTAATAGAATCATCCAGCAAGACACATCACAATATTTTTGTCCCGCCAAGTTGGTTCGATATCATCAAAAATTCTAAGAGGAAGCAACCACGCTATGCAGTTATTGAAATGAAGATGAATGATTACAGGATTTCAAATCATTTTATATAGTAGACAATGGAAGTCCGAACTAGTGAAATTCATAAATGGACTTGGTTCACTTCAGCTTTGAACCCCTCATATTAGGTTCTTGTTTTTTTCCAATGAGTCGTTGATACACTATAAAAAGAGGGTTGGAGACAATATGGATTCCTGGGGAACACCAGCGTTTATGGTGGAAGTATTCGAGAGATATTCATTGACAGCCACAACATTGAATTACACGAAAGAAAAAAATTCTTTCGAAACAAATACTTCTATATGAACACTGAATCATACAAAAGATACTTTTCTCTACGCAGTTTGTATTTCAAACATTCGTTGTGGAATAAAAATCAGATATCATTCACATGAGTTCTACTTCAAATGGATGGTAACAAATTGCACTTACATGGAACACTGTCATCCTCACTGGTATACATCAATGTTTCGCCTTAAGACACTTGCCTCAAGGCTCTTCAGTACCAAATTGAATAACATTATTTGAAACACAATTCATCCATTCATTCATGTATACCAGTGAGGATGACAGTCTTCCATGTAAGTGCAATTTGTTATCATCCATTTAAAGTAGAACTCATGTGAATGATGTAGTGATGAAAGTAGTTTGTGTCTGAAAGTTACTTCTTTGCATGATCTACACATCCATGTATAGAGTTACTTATTTTCAATTGATAATTTCCTTCCTTTCTTTGGAAGATTCCCTCATCCTTCTTTTGTATCAAGATGGAGTAGTAAAACAACTGGGCAGCAAAATCTTTCTCATCATTATTATTCTTCCGGATAAGGAGGTATTTTTCTATACGAACCTCTACCAGTCAAGACGCGTATTCAATACTCAAATAGTCAATTAAAGTTTTCTCCGAATGGCTGCGTTTAGCATTAGGTTCCGAATAGAATTCACAAAGGTCCCTCAGCACGATATCTGATATAATCTCAGAAATAACGAGGCAGAGTGAACAAAGACGCCGCTTCGCTCAACTGGATTTGTTGACAGTGGAAACTGGGTCACGTGATAAGCCCCTAATAATCCCAAACGGCTCTTAGGGCATATGCAATAACACGATTATGACATTATCTGTAATCCATTAGTTGAGGATGAATTATGACAATTCTATGACCGGAGTTGAATTTGGCTGAAGTTCAGGAATTGTATTCACGCGTATTAGGTACTACGGGATCGTTTTGGTAACTTTCCACAGTCGCTGTACTCTCAAAATGATTGTTTTTATTGTGGAAAACTCAGAGGAAGGAAGCAACTGAGTTCAAAACAGACTCTTCTAAAAGATGTGTATATCGTGCATACTTTCAGATACAAACTGTAAAACGAGCCCTTCTGAAACAAGTACTTTCACATGAATTATTAACTACACGGATGAAAAAAAACTTTCGAAACAGCTACTTTCATATGAACGTTGAGTTACACGGAAAAGTATCTCCATTCAGTTTATTATACTCCAAACATTCGTTATGAATCGAAACAGATATCATTTATAAGACCACTACACAATTCATTCTATGGAAAGGTATTGGTACAAAATGTCATTACATGAAATACTATCATCCTCAATAGTGTACTTCGAATTTGCGGGCCGAAACACCTGTCTCATCATCTAATCAGCACTGTTGCGAAGTCAAATAATTTCAAAATGAACTATTGACAAACGTGTGTAGTTCATGCGAAGAAGAAACTTTCAGACACAAACTGAAAAAAAAAACTGCCTCGAAACAACTACTTTCAAATAAACGTCGTATCACACGAGATAAAAAATAATTTTCAAACAACAACTTTTATATTAACATTGAATTATACAAAAAGCAATTTTCCCTAGACAATTTGAATCAGATATCATTCACGAGATTGATATTCAAAATATTTAGAGCTGAATAAAATAACAACACAAGAAAACATAATTAAATGTTTTTTTTTTCAGGGGGCTTCTTGTTATGAACTTTAACGACATCGATATATCCCCAAAAATGAATCCCGTCTTAGAATAACAACACAAGAAAACATAATTAAATGTTTTTTTTTTCAGGGGGCTTCTTGTTATGAACTTTAATGACATCGATATATCCCCAAAAATGAATCCCGTCTTAGAATATCCCTGTTGAGTCATAGAAAAAGTATAGTGTTCTACTCGCGAGAAATAATCATTACTCACTCTATTCTTACGAATAGAGCAAATAATTTCCCGGTAGTTTACTAATATAATTGGATCGCGGAGTTGGAAGTGACAAGATTGGTAATATGCTCAAAGATTTGTCCCTAAAGATGAAAATTCATCAATTCGAGCGACTCATTTCTGAACCACCTTGTATATCATCATTACTGAATGAATTTATTACAAGTTTAAAATTCATTTAAGCCGATTATCACACTCGTTTCACTGTTTATAGTTTATAACATATTTCAAATGGAATCCTCTAATGATTATATAGTCTGTCAATTCAACTATGAATTTCATACGCAAAATTAATCAATTTCATGGTGGATGCGTTCGTTTTATCATTGCTTTTAGAACACTCCGGATATACTTGTTCTCTGGAAATTAATTAATTGACCTTTTAAAGTCCGTGTATCGGTGCAGTACATGCTGTTTCCAGCAGAAATTAGAGGGTAATTGAGCTTCACTTGTTTTACGTTTCTCGTTAGTATAGAAAGAGTTAATGGAGATAATTGCATTAGTGGTTCATTTTTTGCCGGATTTTTCCAAGACACGAGATCTTCAATGGTATTAGTGGTCAACTTTATCTAGAACAAGGACAAATTTGAAGAATTATTTAAACGCTACAATAAATTAACAACTGTATTGAAGAGTAATGACCTCAAAAACTTAAATTTCGATACAACTTTACAATCATGTTATTTATTTCACTGTTTCAAATATCTTGCTAACGCTGTCTTGATCTATACTGAAGTAATGCATTCTCAAAAACAGACGCAAGTATTCAGTTTTCATTAATTGAATGGAACTTGCCGATACTTGATGAAAATCCAAAACGTATTCAAGAAACACTTCATTGTCAGATTCACTAAACAGTTTAACAAACACGCAACACGTGTTCCGCTATACAATAGTTTCTTCAGGCGTGTCTATACCAACATATAAACACGTGTCTTCCGGTGTGTTTATACTAAGATACAGACATGTGTATAGAGATGCCTGAAGATGCTGTTGTATAGCGAAACACATGTTGTGTTTCTATTAAACCATTCAGTGAAAATCTCGCAATGCAGTGTTTCTTGGCCGATACTTGATGAAAATCCATATCAAAACTCACTGATGAGATTTATTTTGAATTTCAGTTTTAAATGGTTTACAAATCGCGACACGTGTTTTGCTATACAATAGCTTTCTCGAGCAGGATTTCATTACACACTTTTAGATGGAAATATTTCATATTCTAAATGAATTCAATGATATACGGCCCGATTAGATGATTAACTATTATCTAGTTTCAACTGTCTGAAAAGACCGGACATTCATTTCATTAACTAGTAAAAAATATCCTTGCTGAAAAAATTAAAATAAATCAATTTACATTTTATTTATGAATATTACTGGAGTTTTTTCCGAAACCGTTATTTTTAACA